>CACKRE030000218.1:32961-63105 GCA_902602495.3 Ectocarpus sp. CCAP 1310/34 | reverse complement strand
CGGCGGCCGGGGGGGGTGAGGTGGGCATAGCGGCGGCGGCGGCGGGCGGCAGGGGAGGCGGGGTGGGAATAGCGGCCGCGCCAGCGCCGGCGCCGGCTCCAGGGGTAGGAGCAGCAGCGTTCGGCGGGGTTTCGATCCTGATCGTCGGCGAAAATATGATGCCGTTGTCTTCGATTCCCAGCGCCCGCCGCTCGGTCCTGCTGCGCACTTGGTACTCGAAGTTGAGCTCGGTCTCACGGGTCACCTTTATGGTTAAGGTTGCGTTGCGTGCGTTTGCGCGACAATGCGATCCCGAGTCAATGCGGGTCAGGGCCGTTTGAGTTTGGGTGGGTCGATGTGTGGGTTCCATGAAGCATCGACCGCACAACTGGGTTGACCAACGAACAAGACGCTTAGTCCTAGACGGCACAACGCACAAGAAAACGCGTTCCTAGTCATCGAGTGCCCCTGGGATGAAGAGCGCGGAGGGAGGTTGACGGTAGCGTGTCAAGGCCACCACGTCGCATCCCTACCGCGTATCTTCTTTTGTGCTAGCATGATGGCCCGGTGGTGGATTTCTCTCTATCCGAACTCGCCTTGCTCCAGTGGCTTACCACCGACTTCATTCAGCACGTCCATCCACCCTATTCGATCTGGATTTTTTGTTTCACTACACACCCGCCCTGAAAGTTTGCTTGCTTTGATCTTGCCGTTGTCGACGGACGTGTGGTGAGTGCGTATGATAGCTACTCCGCCTGCCGAACTATGGCTGCAAACCAGGAATCTCGTGCTGGAGGGTTTTCCCGTAAGAAGCCTTCGGTTATTCTCACGTTGCCGATGTCCCTGTCAAGCGTGTTCACTTCGGCCCCGACGTCGGCGTTCCGGAACTTGAGTCCCTTGTGCAGCGTCACGCGGACGGAGACCTTGTCGATTCCATAGTTTTCACAAAACGTGGTGGGCAGAAACACAGCGGAACGAACCGTTGGAAGCGCACGCAGCGTCGGGGTGAATGAAGCAGGTGTTGAGTGCGCAATGACGGGATCCTACAGAGAAACGCGTCACAGCATTAATATCATGACAACTCGCGCTGTTAAGGACACGACATTCCTCCCGCAGAAGAGCTCGACGGCCGAGCCATCACCTACAGTAGGTACAAGGTGTATCCAACCTCCAATAAAACAAAATCCCAGGCGAACGCGCACTGAAAGCGGGCGTGCCGCGATCGGCTTGCTGAGCAGGCACATCGGGTCACGAGCGAGGAATTGTCCCGTAGACAAGCATACCTGAGTAGCGAGGATGGGGTTGGCCAGGATGCCCGCGAAGTTGGACGCGAGGTCGGAGGCCTTGACTCTGGTCACGGTGCCCCCGGAGATGTCGGCCATGGCGCCGAGGTTCTCCAGGTCGCAGGCGTCGCTGTCCACGGAGACCACGTCGATCGTCACCCCGTTCCCGGACGACTGTCGTGTCAAGTCAAGGTAGTGTCACACCACGGCAGTGGTGTCGGCGGTTGTTTCCGAGGGACATCGTGCGGACAACGTGGCCAAAAATCGTGATGAAAGTAATGAGCGTGCGATTGACATTGGCATGGTGATGGTTAGTGTGTCCATCGCGATGAAAGCCATGAGCGTGCGATTGGTGTGGGCAACAAAAGAAACTTTAGGCGTGCGTGAGCGAGGCCTGGTGCGGGCAGGGCGAGGGGGGGGGTCGCGGAGGCAAGCGGGCAAGGGCGTCGGCGCGCTAGCGTGACTGTTGTGTCGAGGGGGCTTGAGCGAGCGTGAATATGACTCAACATGATGTTATTGCAGTTCGGGAGGGAAACTATATAACTTCCGGAGGGAAACTAACTAAACATGCCTACAGGCCTCGTCTAGATTACGCTTCGACAGATTCTTCGCGAAAGTGAAGTAGCTTCGGCCCTCGCAGGTTGCTTGTTGGCCATCTCGGTGTATGTCAACCATTCTGCCCGACAAAGAATCGGAAGTTCGGGGTAGGTTTCGCCGTATCCCGGGTCGTGCAGGGTCATGAAACAAAACGTACGCATAATATGCACATATAACTATTTCCATCCGTTCCACCAGTATATCTTAGTGCATTTGTGTATGCAACGGCATGCACGTACATACCTCGCGGCCAAGCTCCTCGTAGAAGGACTCGGCAAGCTGCCTCTGTTCGTCATTCTGGAGGTCGTCGAGGGCTCCGAGTCCCACGTTGGCCAGCCCGTCCGTGCAGAGCACGAGGCGGGATCCACGACCTCCCCGTTCCTGGCGAGGAAATCCGATGATGGCGGCCGAAAAATTGGCGGTTGTTGGAAAACGAATATCCCTATCTTGAAAAACATGCGCGTGTGCATGGAACGGAGATCACGACCGGTCAGATGACGTCACCGAAGCGTCAACACTGATGTCATGTACGGAAACGAACACGGCGGGGATTGCGAGAATCCACGAGCAGGAAAAATCTAACCGCCCGCCCAAGGCACCTACAATGTATCTATCTACCTACCATTAATCTAACCGACCCAACTGCCGTTGTGCCTCTGACCTTGAGCATGGACAGCCCGGCCACGACGGCGGGGCCCAGGGCGGTCGGCCCGCCCTCCTCGAGCGCGAAGAGGCGGTCGGTCAGGCGAGACTTGGCCTCCGAGATGGGCCTCGAGAGCGGGTACGCCCGCCCCACCTCCTTCAGGGCCTCCCCGTCCGACAGGCGGTCCCCGGCCACGACGCGGGAGTCGCCGGACCCGTCGCCGATCAGGGAGACCTCGCCGTTGAAGGTCACGAGCCCGGCGTGGCGAGTCGGCGTTTCCTTGGCCATGGTCTGGGTTTTCGTTGGTTGAAGTTGTTGCGGACCGGGACGCAAGTGGGTGAGGGGGTGGGGACAGGTGCGGCCTCAGGCCGAGGTGTTCTTTCATATCATCGGTCCTCACACGAAGACTGCCGTCCCTCGCATCCCCCAACCCAAACAGTAGGGGAATATTGGAGCAGAAAAATATAATCGAGCCTGGGAGGAAGGGGGTTCTGCGGGTCGGTCTGAACGAGGACGGGCGGTAAGGTTTCCAGCGGCAAGTAGTGTCGTGCGTGGAGGCAACATGTGACCACAAGCTGTGTGTTACAACAACAACCACGTCAGCTAAAACCTAGCGGTTATCGTCGTGCGTACCTCGAGCTGATCCTCGATGGCGGCCTGCATGGACTGGAGCCTGGAGACGTACGTCATTCCTCTCCTCTGCCCCGGCATGTGCTGGTTGCGGGCATCCTGCTCCGGAGTAACGAGACCGTACGGATAGCATCGACAAATAGACGAGAGAGCCAAGAGGAAAGTGCCGTAAGGAATGCACGAACGTCCACACGACGACAACCACTTTCAAGGCAGCAGGGAAGAACAGTCAGCACGCCGGCCTGTTGGTAGTCGATCGCCCTGCGCAATGTGCCCAAAAACCGCTTCGACCTTGTAAACAAACAACAAAATGGACACCCGCCACCGGGAATAGTTGTCCCTCCTCCGCGTCTGTTGACGAATCGCAGAGAGTTGCTGGGCCCAAGGAACTTCTTCTTCTTCGCTGTCTAGAGTATCGTCCTCCCGGGGCCTGTCAGCCCCTAAAGAATGGTTTGACCTTCTCGTTGGTCTCTGAAGCGTTCTGTTGGTTCGGCGCTGGAATGGGGTTGCGCATGTATGAGCGGGCCCTTCGAGACGGAGTACGCCATTTTGCGCTGTTTCTATCCCGATAAGTCTACCTACCGGAGGACCATTCGTGTTGCCCGAAGGCCCCGACACCCGACACCCAATAATGTGGGTGGAGGCGGCAGAGGATGCTTGCCCGGGAGGTGACAGAGGGCTCTCCGGCATAAGCAGGTGGGGTGCGTGGAGACAACGTGTAGAGCAGAGCGCGCTACCCACAGCCTTGCATGACGTTGTAAGTGAATATATATTTTCCGCGGAGCAGAACTTGACGTGGGGCGGAGCAATAGAAAAATTGCAACAAGCCTCCTGCATTCACACGTCTACCCAAGATTTTGGAGGTAACTTCTGTGGATCTTAACAAGTGTTCCGTGCGAAGCAGTAGAGGGTGCTCCCCTGTGTGCTTTTCGTTATTCGAAGTGCCATTGCCACGCTAAACAACTTCTCTGCAACGCAACTACTATCACCAGTGTCTACGAGAGTGCTCACCTCTGCGGTAAGGAGACGGCTCATGTCCTTGGTGCGGTCTCCGCGCAGGGCGAGATGGCCTTCCACGGCCGTGGTCACGCACATCGAGCCGCTGCCAAGATTATCACAATGACCAAGAAAAAGAGGGGCACAAGGAGAACGATTGGCGACAAGAACAGCGAGCCCGACAGCAGTGGCCAGCGAAGCGCCACTATTTAGCTGCAGATACGTAATTCGCCTCCACAGACAGCGGTCAAAGAATCGCCGCTAGCTATGCACATAGATACGTATTCTCTTCCACAACCAGCGGCCGAAGAAACGCCACCAGTATGCTACACGTACGTATTCGCCCCTTGCAACGCACAGTGGCCATCGTGAAATGTTTCGCTTCGCCGTCTTGACGCGGGGATGCAGAAGCAACGAAAAGCTCTCGTGTTCGTACCGGTTCACACGTGTTTTTGTCTCAACAACGGGCTAGCTCACCGTCGGTGAAAACGACCACTCACCTCGTGTCGATCACGAAGAGAACGGCAGACTCGTCCTGAGGCGCCAGTGTCGGTGTGCCATTTCCGTGGAGAATCGGGTGGCAGGGGTAGCGGGGGGGGGGTGGAGGGCCCGGAGATTAATTGGATCAGAGGTGCAGTGGTCAGAAACACACCGTTGCCACGCGCAACGCGTACTGTGCAGCACGCACTGCACATGAATCATGGGCCTATCCCGGAGTACGCCAGCAACCCACAACAGAAAAAATCGAAGCAAGAACTTAGATAGCTCCTAGAACCACCGAGAGAGAGAGAGAGAGAGGTTACGCTTACAGCTCGAAACAAACCTGGTCAGCGCCAGCCCCCTTCCCCTGCGTGGCAGCCGCAGCGGTAGCGGGCGGGGCCTCCAGGACGTAGTCCACGCTATCCTGCCCGACCACGGGCAGTTCTCCCCGTCCGAGCTCGACTCGGTTTGTATTGTGGCAGAACTCGCACGTCCAGTCGTACACGTCTTCGACGACGGCCCCCGAGTCGTCGCTGACGGGGGCGAGGACCGACACGGCGCTGAGGCAGGCCCGGCAGTAGCTGCAGATGGTCGCGTCTCCCGTGGCGTAGGGCGCGGCGTTGCCGAGGGCGGCCATGTCCACGTTCAGGATGTTCGTGTCCACCTGTGGTGTCAAAACGGCGGGATGCAGATGCGGGGCGCCGGCACCCAAAAGTGTGTGATCAACTGCATTGTTCACATGAAAGACACCTCAGAGTAGTACGTGTGGACACCTGTCGGTCCATGGTAAGTATTAGTATGACTTTGGTAAACGTGAAGATGTGGTAGAAGTATTCTTAAGTTTGACACATTATAAAGAGATCGACGGTCAGAGAGAGAGAGATACGTGGAATATTGTTGGGAGAGGAAGCTCCCAGACTCCCTTTGACGCGTCTGAAAACACCGGATAAATACAAGAGCTGAAACCAACCAGGCTCTCTGTTGCCAGCACCCCTGAACGGGTGGAACGGAATGGCATTAAACGAGAGGTGAATGAGCCTACGTCGCGCGGGACACACGTGGAGGACAGGAAACGAACATGTCTGTATTAGACAAATCTGCAGGAGGTGAGCTGTGCTGTTTTCCTTCTGTGTCTTCGTGAAAAACGTACGTGTGCACAGACGTGAAAATGTGTGGCCGTTTACCCGCCTTTTCAGTGTACCTTCCCTATATCCCCGTGCTGGCGGTTCTTCTTGAGGAGAGACCGCCTGGGTTAACCGCAGATAAATACAATCAGATACCATATACACCTAAATGGCAGGAACGGTGTGCCGTTTTCTTTTACAGGCCCTCTACGAAATCCGAAAAAAGGCTTGATGTTTTTTGTTTTTTTGTTTGTTTTTCTCCCATCATTGGACTCTGTCGTCTGCCCCTCTGGCCCCTATCCTCCACTTCTACTAGCTAGACGACCCAACCGGGGTCACATAGAAGGGGGGGGTTGGACCCCCTCCTGCGGTTCATGCCTGCGGTATTTTTGTCGCGAGAAGGGTACACAGCAATCCCTTCCCTCGCGACTTACGAAGTCGATGATGGTTTACTAACAAACGAGCTTTGCAGCGCGTCGCTTTCATCCTAGACCAGGATTCATTTAGTGAGAAAAAACCTCTCTCTGCCGGGACTCGAACCCATGACCTGGCCCTTAGCAGGCTGCGAGGCTACCCACTAGACCACCGGGGCGACCGGTGTGCTTTGTCCTGATTTTTCGTTTTTTTTTATTTCTACAAGTACAGTTCGTTTCATCCGCATACCAGTTGTATGAACCAGGTCCTAAGGGTATTGGCCCGTGACATCGAAGACGTTGGACCTGGAACGGACGCTGTTGGAAGGTTCTGAGATCGATTTCTCCATGTGAAGACAACACGAACAACAAAAACGGTGGTGCTAGCTTTTGAACTGAAAAGGTCCGGACCCGGGGCCACACAAAAGAAGCGACTGGAAACCGCGAGTGTAAGACTTGATATGACTTCGTAAAGCCAGCACTTCAGGTGTTCGTTGAGGTTCGCTGGGCACTTCGAGCCAAAAGCACGTCATCGTGTGTGAGCTGTACATATGTATGAGCTTGGGAGCGCCAGAACTGGCAGCTGGCAGCTAGCTGTGGACTGGTTCTGTCTGTTTTTGTTGTCATCTTGGATCACCCCTCCCTTTGATGACATCATGCTCTCATGATGAGCCCACTCCGGAGAGGGATTACCTCTAATGTGTTGATTTATCGGCGAAGATAAAACCGTACATACGAGTCGAGACTGAGTACTTTGCTTGAGATTGAGAATGTCTACGCAGAAACTGGCGCCAAGCGATTCCGCTCACGCCCTTGCGGCAACTTCGCCGCTGTGGTAGCCGCGCGTGTTCCGCACACGCTGTACCGTAGCCCCAGGTACGCAGGTCGGCCCCGTTTCCTCTGCTGATGTACGTACGATACACGAAACGATTCCACAGCAGTTTAACATGGCACGCGTCCTACAATACGGAATACTGCTGTAGCTATTGTGGAAAAAAGGGTTTCGTCCTCGACAGACGTGGGGAGTGTGGTGTTCTCCACATTACCCCCCCCTTTTTCGAGGCTTCTTCTTGTTTGCTAGGCAAGAGAAGTCTTCTTGGGGTAACCGGAACCCGACCGGCTGGCGGCAAGTAGAACCACCTTTTTTCCAACAATCTTCTGTGCGTGTGTGCGGGTGCACCACTTCTGCCACGCATTGCCAGAAGTTTCGAGTTCGGTAGACAGCAGTGCATCGTTTCTTGGCCCACCCACCGTTTTTCTTTTTCCATACTCCGGAAGAAAATAAGGTGAGCAGCGGGTTTTGAACCCATGTCTTTTGCAACCAAAAGCAGCCATCTGATATCGCTTCGTCGACGCCATTATGGAAAGAAGGGTTTCGTCCTCAACAAACGTTGGGGAGTTTCAACCTTTATGAAGGTGTTCTCAACACTATGCATAGTTAGAACTCAAGCATGTAACTTCAAATGACAGCCAAAACAATATAGCTTGCGTAAATCAACGCACCTTTCGCGTCCATGTCCTCGACGGAGGAGGAGCCGGCGTCTGTGGCGACCTGGCGCCGGCAGAGCCCCTGCCTGCGTCGTATTTTGGAGTTTCACGGCGTCTCCGACATGCCTCCTTGGCCTTGGCCCTCTCCCCACTTGCACCATCATCACCTCCGATTGATGCGCCGAAATCTACCGGGAGCCTTGACGCTGGTACTCCAGCGCCCGCTTTCACGGGCGGAGGAGGCCACAGCGGCACTCCTGCCCCTCCTGCCCCTTCTGCCCCCGCTCTCGCCCTCGCCGCCGCCGCCGCTGCGGGAGGGGCTGCCGCTGGCACAAGTGCATCGTGAGGGATTCCTAGGCCACCACCCAAGCGGATAGAGTTGGGCATGCTTGTTCCAGCAGGAGGCTGGGGTGCAGGTGGGGATCCTGCGAAGGCGCGAGTCAAGGCGGGGCCCGCGCCAAAGAGAACCTCGCCCATCGAAGAGAGCGGGCCCGATGGCGGAGCGTCTTCAATGACGCGCTCATCCTCATCATCGCTGTCGTGAAGAGCGTATGCGCTCCCGAAGTTCATGTTGCCACGATCGTCCCTTTTGGTGTTGCTGTGGACCTTATTGAACGGAGACGTTGAACGCGGATGATGTCGAAATCAATGATGGTGTGTTCCGGCGTTTCAGACGGATGCCACGACGTTCAAATAAAAATAAAGCAGCGGAGCACGTAAGACCGAGTCTGGTGTAGCTGCTGCGTCGAGGGGGTAGGTTGGTTCGCGTTTGATGAGTGGACGAGCTGAGAGGTGAGAGAGACGAGCGTGATCGTTTTCATCGCCGGAGCAAATTCGTTTTTCGGAGATCACCATGATGATCCCGTAGATTTCACGTTCGGAACGTTCACAGGAACGTTCCCAACGGCGAAGCGCCAACAATGATGAAGGCAAGAGGGCCAATCACAGAGAGATTCAATTCACAGCCAGGTTCGTTCGTATAGCACCTGACTTAGGTAAGGGTTTCTGAGCCAGGTGATCACGCCGCTGCGCTGCAGCTCCGCCAGCTGAGCTCAGCACTCGCCCACATCAGCAGTAGCCCTATTGTACAGAGAGGGAGGGGACAAAAAACATCCTTCGTCACTGAAGGGCACACGCCAACACCAGAGCGCTGACAAATATACACAGGATCACCGCACTGCACAGAGAAGCAGCTGCAGCGAAAGGCGACACCGCACCCAGCAGAGAGGGAACAAACACAGCAAGTCAGCCCACGGCGCCCACGGTGGTAGCATCGATGCACCACGAGGCCTGCTTACACTTTTTGCCTAGAAGCCCAAGTTTCGAGGTGGCGCATCAGAAATACAGCACTGCTGGGCCCTCTATAGTGCACCTTGAATAGTGCAGGTGCCCGGTATAGTGCAGGTGAAATCTCTGGACATAGACAGCGCCCTCAATAGTGCAGGACCTGCACTATAGAGGGAGGTCTCGCTATAGTGCAGGTTGGGCACCGCGGTGCCTCGCAGTAGTGCAGATTGGACACACACGCACCCAAACGATAAGTGAGAACGATGGAGTTGGGAGAAGGAGGATGGCGGTGAAAGCACTCCAAAACGGAATAGAGTGCAAGGTAGCAGCCTTCATCGACCCGTGCAGTTTTCTTCTGTTGGTACCGTTTCTGTCTTTGATCCGGACAATAATAGCTTAGTTAGCCTCCCCCAAGCCGCCCCCTCGAGAGGCATTCAGCATTTAGAACTGTTTGGTGTTTTCAATCGCACTGAGACTGACGTCTTTTCATTGGTCAGCCGGTTAGCGCGGTCGATACTAATAACAGCAACACACGGACAAGACAGCGGACAGACCCAACACAGAAACCAGGGGACATGTGCTGCTGCAGACCCGAAGAGCTCTACGCCGAGGCGCATCATGCCTTGTGCGGACAGTGAACTGAGCCATCAACAAGACAGAACGCCGCGAGCCCCTCATGGCCACGTTNCTCCCCCAAGCCGCCCCCTCGAGAGGCATTCAGCATTTAGAACTGTTTGGTGTTTTCAACCGCACTAAGACTGACGTCTTTTCATTGGTCAGCCGGTTAGCGCGGTCGATACTAATAACAGCAACACACGGACAAGACAGCGGACAGACCCAACACAGAAACCAGGGGACATGTGCTGCTGCAGACCCGAAGAGCTCTACGCCGAGGCGCATCATGCCTTGTGCGGACAGTGAACTGAGCCATCAACAAGACAGAACGCCGCGAGCCCCTCATGGCCACGTCTGCAAGGGAGGGTGTGGCGGGCGGCTCCACGGCAATTGAGGCAGCATGTTTGAGGACAACGACAAGCACCGCATCTGCAGCAAGGGCGTCGCCAAGGCTGGCAAGCGCAAAGCGACACCATGAATCAAACATCTCCTCAATGGTGCCGGACCTGCACTAATGAGGTTATACTCAAAGCCTCAATCAATAGTCTAGTGCCGAACCTGCACTATTGACGCACTATTCTGGTCATAGTGCAGGTAGAATTTTTGGACACACCCCTGCACTATAGAGGGCCAAGTACTGTAAATGCAAACCTCTACTGAAGATAGACTTCAGCTGCGTGCTCTTTAGATTTTGGGGTTGCAAGAGGGCCACACTAAAGAAAGTCGGTGTCCGATAATTGGTGCGTTTTTGTATGGATAGGTGCGTACCCACGTGCGCAGTAAAGACGAAAATCGTCCAAAAAATCGTCCACATTATTGGGAAGCATTTTTTTTTTGTTCTCCCATCATTGGACTCTGTCGTCTGCCCCTTTGGTCCCTATCCTCCACTTCTACTAGCTAGACGACCCAACCGGGGTCACATAGGAGGGGGGGGCTGGACCCCCTCCTGCGGTTCCTGCCTGAGGTATTTTTATCGCGAGAAGTGACAGCAATCCCTTCCCTCGCGACTTACGAAGTCGATTATGGTTTACTAACAACGAGCTTTGCAGCGCGTCGCCTTCATCCTAGACCAGGATATATTTAGTGAGAAAAAAACTCTCTCTGCCGGGACTCGAACCCATGACCTGGGCCTTAGCAGGCTGCGAGGTTACCCACTAGACCACCGGGGCGACCGGTTCATATGTACCCCCGAATGGGAGGGTTGGCTGCATGCAACATAGGCCCTCCCTGTGGGCGACACCAGAAGTCGTACGTGGTGGGTCATGTCGTTTTCCTGAACCGTAAGTATAACGTGTCCATGCCTCTTTGAGCTTGCTATGGTACACGAACAATGGGCAACGCACAAATCCGAGCTATTCAACATCCTTGCCCACTAGCCACGCTCATTTGTCTGTCATTGTCTCGACATGAAAAATACAATTTTAGTCCCCCATCTAACGCTCTTTCCTCTGCTACCACCTTGAAGCAGCTAGCCCACCATAAATGTAAGGTTCCGTCATAATTATTTGGCGAATAAAACAAGAAATCATCCCGCCAAAACCGGATCACATCACCAATTCCGAAAAACACATGCTCAACCCATATCCCTGACCCAAGAGCTCAACCTAAGCTCTAAACCAGAGCGAAAGAAGGGTGGCTACAGCAGCAGCAGCAGAGGGTTGGAAAAACGTCGGGAAGAAACGAGGGGCGGAGCCATCGCTGAAACTCGGAAGCTGAGCAAAACAATGTCACGTGCGCCTGAGGACTACGTACGACTATAACAAGAATTGGAACGGAATTAATCGGGCTTGACACAAGATCCTCCTCGTGGACTTCGCGGAGTGCACACGGAGGTACCACCCTGTTCGATATAAGAGCCATTCGAACACAAGCGCGGATAACAAATGGTTCCAATATTTCCGTTACGTGGTGTTTTCACAACGCCCTCGTGGGCGTAACAGCAACTTAGGACGGGTGACCGCCGCTGCTGTGTCGTTTTCGACGAAGCGTGCCGTCACGGCAAGACCTCTCATGTAACCACCGATGGGACCCTGACCCGCAGCTTCGACATTCCCGTGTCACTCATGAAAACGGTACGAGACGAAAAATCTTAAGAGTGACAACAGAGCTCGACGGACGGCTGCAAGTCAAGAGGAAGAAGAATTAAAATGTCCTATAGAGACAACGACTGAAAGTATAAATATGTTGCAAGTCGACCATTCGCAAGAAGTGAAGTGCTTGCAGAGCAAAAGCACGAAACGAAAACGACAGAAAGGCCGCAAAGTAGCATACAACGAACACTTGACTACGGTACGGAGACAATGAGAAGCCAAGAAACAAGCACGACGCATGGACGAATCACAAAAAAGTCGACATACAGGCAAAAAAAGAAAAGCAAATGAAACACATCCAAACAACTACCTCGACGTGCAACCAAACTCAGAGTGTGGGCACACCGCTCAGACTTGGTAGCTACGACGTGGAGGGTTCGAGCTTCACGAAACACTAGAACTTGAATTGAGCTTTACTCACACCTTGAGCCTTCACATTCTCTGCTGGATCGTCCCCTCGCTCTCTACAACAGAAGGAGCGTGGGCGTTGCGTCAAAGTACAAGTTTCTTAAAAGTGGTGGTGGACAAACAAGTGAGTTTATCTTCGTACAACATGGTCAAGAGACAGGAGCATTGGCTTCGTGTCTCTACTAACGCAATGTTCAACAAACAGTTCGAGCATGTACATATGTATCCAGTTCCGCCTTTTTCGTGCCTTTTTCTTCAAGGCCAAGAAACACGTTCTCGTCGTCACCAGCTAAAAGTCGCATTTAGACAACAGACCCCCGGAGAAAAAAAATAGATATCTTCCGACACTCGCGAAAAAAATCAAAAGTTTCCGAAATTAGTATGCGTGCTTCTACGCCATGCCATTCCAATGAAACAACACAGCCGAACGAACGTATACTCACCCTCACATGCCCTCTACGCCAACGCCGAAGACGCGAGCATTGTGGGCGGCGCCCTGAGCCCCCCAAAAAACAGCAGTTACCGTTCCGACTGCTCACGCCAGTTGCAGACAGCAGGAACATTACACAAGGGTAGCCGCGTCATTGTCCCCACCTACCACCGCAGTGACGAGGGGGATCATCCGACCGCTCCTCTCCAGCGACACCAACGCAAGAGAAGAAGCGAAGACCGTACGCCGAAGCAAAACCATAGAGTACATACACCACGCTTCCACCACGATTGAGACACCTCGAATCACCGACTCCTTCAAGGGAGGGCCTGACCACTGTACACCCGACCAAGTGTTGTCCCTGCTCAGGCATTCGGCATGTGTGATGCAAGCAAAGCAAACACACATGTATCCATACGCACATACATCCACGAAACTGCATGCCACACACCTCATGTTGCTTCGCTGCGCGACATCAAATCATCATCATCACCACACAGCTTCTAGAGGATAGAGCGACCCTTGTTGGGAGGGGACAAAGGGGCCATGCCGCCGCTGCTTGGCGCACCCGGTGTCTGCTGGGTGAGCTGAAGCCGCTTGCCGATGGGACATCACAGCAGCGGGGTCCCCGCGGACCGCGCGGATGTACGGCACCCCCCGTGGAACCTGGTCACCCCGCTGCTGTGCCCCTGTACATAATGCCTCTCTGTACGGCACTACTAGTCCTGCTTGCTGCCCTCTTGACCGTCCCCTTGGACCCCCCCCCCCTCGCTCCGTCCGTCGCTTTCGGCATCTCTAGGAAACCTTGCAGGTGCCGTCGCGCGAAGTGTTCTTGTCGATGAGACCCTTGAGAACCTGGGAAACACGGAAACGCGAGGTTTTACCAAAATCAACGGCGCTGACGAGGGAGCCGGGTCATGCGAGCAAATTCGAAATGCGGGCACAGCACTCGGGGGGTGGATACTCCAGAGATTCTGCAACGCGTGCAGAGCGGCCAAACGATCGACTGCTTACTCGAGCACAAGGTGCTCTACGTAAAGAGGTGGGACGGAACGTAAAGACGAGAGGTTGAGAGGCCCCGGGGCGGGCATCACTGCTGTCACTAAACCTACAACTCCAACGTATCCTTGACGACCGAAAGGACATCGCTGAACCCGTCCGGCGAAAACAAGTTTTCAAGGAAAGAAAAACAAAACAAAACACTTCAGCGCCGGGACAACCAAAAACAAATTAACGAGTAATCTACTGGACTGCATGTGTCAAGAGAGAGAATGTGTTGCAATAATTCGTCCACCTGCTCAACGGCTCTCTTTCCGCCCTGGCTGGCCTCAGCAGCCTGGTTCATTATCTCTTCGATCGCCGTCATCTTAGTCTTCAACGCTTTCAGCTCCGCGTCTTGCTGCAGGACCTGAGAAGAGAAGGAGAAGGAGAGAAAGGGGGGGGGGGGGGGAGTGAGGTGGAGAGAGAGGCGAGAAAATAGGAGAGAACCGTGGGCGTGCGGGTATGNAGAAGGAGAAGGAGAGAGGGGGGGGGGGGAGGGGAGTGAGGTGGAGAGAGAGGCGAGAAAATAGGAGAGAACCGTGGGCGTGCGGGTATGTAGCGTAGAAGCGAGGGGAAGAGTAGAGTGGGTACGAGGAGAGATGAGGAACACAGAGGACACCGGGGAGAAAGGGCGGACAGCACACGCAGGCGCGACAGAAAAAAAACAAAGAAACAAGGGGTGCGAAAAGCTGGATGGTACCCATCGAGAACAATCGAATCGTAAGAGAGATGCGCTGACCCAGATGTTCCAACATGAACGATTTGACAGGACAGGATCAGTGAGATTGGTTAGGCGAAGGCACAAAAAATTGATACGCGGGGGGAGGGGGCGTACTCTTGTGTTTTGCATGGCTTAGGGGTTATAGACCATTGACCACGCGTCCTCGAGAGGACGGAGCATCGTTCCGACAGGATTGATCACTGATGGCCAATCGTTCCTTCCTACTTTGCCGAAGGTGGCTCAAAAATGTCGTAGCTAGTCTGTCTATCCTGCCGATATCACCTCCCGCCTTTTCAAACCACTTGCTATGCCCCTGTACAGCTAACGTCTCCTCCTGGCTAACCCATGCCTCAAACATCTCCCTGTTCTTTTCTTCTGCTTGTCCCAGCTCGGTCATGTACACTTCCCTCTCTTTCTTGTACAGCCGACTTTCCGCGAAATCGACACGGCGGGAAGGGGGATTCGCGTGCGGGCATGGAGGCGAGAAAGGCGCATACAAGCGCACGGGAGTGACAACGGCTACAGAAACCACGGGAAGGGGCACGCACGGCACCAAGAGACCCGAAAAGAACCCCGACAAACAGACAAAGAATGTACTGCGGCTGCTGCTACTGCTACTGCTACTAATCCTACAGGCCATGCTACTGCTGTGCCCCTGCTGCAACGACAACCTCCCACCTAGTACTAGCACTCGATCACACAAACTTCGTCCAGACGGCAGTGGGTACAATACATTTGCATTTACAAGACCATATGGTAAGGTGTGGTACAAACGTAAAAATGGTGTATCAACTAATCCCTCCTTTCTGGAAACCCATCACACTAAGGACAGCTCCGTCGTCCCCACGATTGCACAAACTTCATCCAGACCGTGGGTACAATGCATTTACACATATCGTAAGGTGCGGTAGAAAAGGTTGTATCAACTAACCCCTCCTCTCTGGAAACCCATCACGCCAAGGACAGCTCCGTCGTCCCCAGCTAGTTCCTACCCACACACAACGAGCAGCAGTCAAGCAGTACCGCACCTTCCTCTTGAGGGCGCGGATCTCGGAGTCCTTGTCCTCGATGGCGATGCGCAGGCCCTTGATGGCGATGGCCTTCTGCACGAAGATCGACTCGTTCGTGTCCACGCGCAGCTGCAGCGCCTCCGTCTGCTTGCGGATCTGGGCGATGTTCTTGGGGATAGCTGTCGGGCGAACGGCGGGCGCGTTGGGCGGGGAGAAAGAAAGACACGGACGAGCGCCAAGAAAAAAACACAAAATGAGGAGAAAAAAAAAAAACATGAGGAAAACAAGAAATAAAAAAAAAACATGCAGAAATAAAAACGAGAGATGGTGCGCGAAGTGGGTTTTTGCCACGGGTGCTTCCTTGCTTCTGATCGCCTGTGATTTGGTGCTATTCCTTTCTACCACCCAAATCACGCGCGAAGTCGCAACACATCTACCACTCGCACTTCATCTCTTCCTGCCACCACATTCACGCACAGGTCGCGAACCTATCTAGAATTCTACTCACACTTGTACGATTCCGCCTCGAGCAGCTGCTGCACGCTCGTCCCCGTGCTCCTCTCCGCGGGGGTCCTGCCCAGACCGTCCGCCGCCGTGGGGTCGGCGCCCTTGGCCAGAAGCATCGTGATGATGTCCACGTTGCCGCTGCTGCAGGCGTAGTGGAGGGGGGTGTCCCGGTCCTCGTCGACCGAGTTGGGGTCGGCGCCGGCATCGAGCAGCATCCTGCAGATACATGTGTGACGTGCACGCGTGTGGTTAGTACAGTGGGCGTGTGACCGAGAGTGCCGGCGGAATATCCGAAAAACACGTCCATGTCAGAGGAGAAAGCAGACTAGAAACACCTTTCTCTAGCATGGGGTGTGGATACACAACAATGGTGCGAAGGGGGGGGGGGGGGGGGGGGGGGGGGGTACGTGCTCGTCGAATCCGGACCANGGGGGGGGGGGGGGGGGGGGGGGGGGGGGGGGGGGGGGGGGGGGGGGTTCCGTAGTGGTGCAAAATACCTTGAAACTCCCACAACGCTTCTATTGGTGTAAAGCAAGATAAAGCAGGCAACAAAACAGGACGTTTGAATCACCTTCTACAACAAACGGAGGGATCGCATAAACATTTACATCACCTAACGATGTCGGTGCGGCCGTTGAAGGAAGCCACGTGGAGCGGCGTCATGTCGTTCTTTCCCTTCTGGTTCAAGTCCCCTTTCCCCGAGATGAAGCTCTTCAACCCCGCCACATCGTTGCGCTCCACCGCCTCGATCACGTCTACCCCCAACTACCGAAGTGCAGCAGCACAGTACGGGAGTGTTCAAGAAGAACAGACATTCCCATCACACACGCGGGAAGAGCGATGCAGCAATGTTGGGAAAAGGGATCAAACCATGAGAAGCTGCAATGTATGGGACGAACAAAACAAGCATCGCGAATCACACTAATAAAAACGTAAATTACATGAGTGAACAACAACAGCAGAAACGGGAAATGCATGTTCGGAACGAAATGCGTGAGCTGGTACAGCATGCGGGAAACGACCACTGTGATGTGACGACAGCTAAGCACCAACAGAACCAGATGAAGAGGGCAGCGGCTGCAACGAAGGGTGAGCGACGAGAACCACTTGAGCTGCTGCCCCGTCGCATCAACAGGACAGCAACAAAAAAAACGAGCTCGCTAGATGGCGACATTCTTTAGAACAAGCAGTACCATGACACCCATGAAAGGTGGTTCTGTGCACACCAGCATATACTTCCTTCGTGAAGCCCATCTCGTCTTTATCAATACTTGACATAGAATAGGTTGTGACCCATGCATGCATGCATGCATGCACAATTTACCTTGGACTCTGTTTCCTTCGCAGCGAGGAGATTGCTGATCTCCTTGCGGGAGGCCAGCCGCTTCGGGATGCGGCCCCTGTCGTCCACCGCAGACGTGTTCGCCCCGCGACTAAATCACGTCCGTTGTCGAGGGCCGAGGAGGACCAAAAACCAACCAAAGAGAACGGGGGGTACGGGGAAGGGAGCAGAGGGGGGGAGGGGGTGAGATCTGGTTTGGTTCAGTGCCTCGGAAAAAAAGCAAGGCTGTGAGCGTCATGCGTAGCACGCGCTGGGTTCTCGCACAGACGGGAGTGACAAGACCTATGTGATACTTGTACGCATGTGGTATTTCAACTGGTTGCAACCGTCTTCTGCAACTTGCTGCTGAGAGAGACTTGAGAGACACGGCAAGGAGCACACGCGCTCGGATTGGTAAATCTCTTGTACTAGGCAAGGATAAGATCGAGAGCACTGCCTGAGAGGCCTCGTCGTGTGTGTGCAAGACGTATGCATATAAACATGCATATAATTCACACCGAACCCCAACGAACAAAAAAAACAGGGGTGCAAACCCAAATCGGCAGCAGCTTTAGACGACTAAGACGACTGGGGATGCTGCTTCATGTCCCCACTTACTAACTCTTGGCTCATGCCTCTGACTGCTGCTTCATGTCCCCACTCACTGACTGGACCCTGCTGACTCACCTGAGCAGGAGGGCCACGACTCCAACCCGGCCGTAGTACGCGGCGAGGTGCAGCGCCGTGTAGTCGTGCTCGTCCGTCGCCGTGATGTCGGCTCCGGCATCGAGCAGGTACGCAACGCACGCCTCGTGACCCTATGGCGGTTGCGGAATCCATCGCATTTGTCTTCTTGTCAGGCAGCAGGTTTTCATCATGGTGGGCGGCTTTCTTGTTCTTGTCGCAAGGCGGGAGGCACAACGAATGGCTCACAAAAGAAGAGCCTCGTGATTGATTAATCAGAATCTCTTATTACCGCACTATGCTACGACACAGCAGCAGCAAGGGGAGCTCTCAAGTCGTCGAGCAGCAGTTGAAATCGCGTTCGTACATCATGTTGCCATTGCAAACGCATTCTGTCCACGCTAACGAATCCACCCAAATCGATATTGCTACCTCCGATTATGAGGCCAAGATCCTCTGAGCCAACCACGATCCGGCATCTCGCTTTTCCCGGTGACAAACTCATACTCCAGAGAGAGAGAGAGCGATGTGGATATCAAGCCCTTACGCACGTTCTACCTGCAGACGGGCGACGCTCGGACTTCAACAGTATATACGTTTCCCGGCTAACCAACAAGAACGCCGAAGTTGTAGATGATACGAGTTTACCACACGAGTGTACCTGGGAGGGACAAAAAATAGCACCACTCTTTTAAGAAAGAGGCTGCCGCCGCCGCCCCCGCCGCCGACGGAAATATGCAAACAAAAACGCAACGAGACGATAGCTAGAAATTTCCAGGAAAATTCTCAAGCACCTTCTCCGCCGCCAGCAGCAGAGGCGTCGCGCGGTAGCTGTCCCGCTTCTCGAGGTCCCCCCCTGCCTCGGAATAGCGCCGGAGCTTGCCCAGATCGCCCTCGTACGCCGCGACGTGAGCGTGCACTCCCCCGGGCCTTGGCTTGGACCGGCCGGTGCGACCGCTGCTCCGGTTTGGAGGCGGGACGATAAAAAAAAAAAAAATCAGGGGTGAAGTTGTCCACTCGTGCTCAAATGCAACACACGTTATTCGCACTACTGTAACGCATTGTATTTCTGTTTGCTCGTCTTTTTCTTGTCGCAGGCACCCACTCCTCTCTTTCTGGTATCGCGGCAGGGGGGGAGGGGGGGGAGGGGGCAGTAGCCTTCGTAGGGTTTTCGTGCGAGTGAACATGTTGGATAAAGCATGCAATCGGAGATGCTGGGTTAAGGGTACCCAGACAAGGGATTTTGACGCTGGCTCTTTTCTCATACTTCATAACAGTACAAAGAAAGAAAACAACCTTCCCGCCGGAGGAACCTGGTCCGTTGTGCTAGTATCAGTAGAGGATATCATCAAGAGGCGTCGTGCGTGCTGGCACGTTCAGGTATACTACTGGGGCTGAAATATCGAAGGTCGCAGCAGCCTCTGAAAACGGTCCGAAATCTGCGCCGGAACCAAGCGGAACCCAACACTTGTCACAGCGGTGCTCACCACCACGGACCGCAAACCCCTCAACTGCGGGTTGTCAGCAGTAGCTGGTGGCATCAGCTACTGCTGTAAACCTGCAGTTCAGAAGATTGGGTTCAGTGGCGGCGAGCACAAGTAGTACAAGACACTGGGTGTCGATCTAATTTGCGGAGATTTGCGGAGATTGTGGGCCACTACAACGACACTCGATACCACCACCACAGAAGAAGTTTTGAGCGCGCCAACACCCCCCCCCGCTGCTATAGGGTGTCCTCTAGTGATATTGGTACAATGGACCAGGTTCCTAGCAACACCGGCCTTATTTGAGCGCCTTCCGTTTGGGCTCTTTTGACTTGAATTTAGACTGGTGTGGATTTTTATCTTCGTTTCAAAGGATGCGTGTGGAGGTAGACGCGCAAAAAGCACGTTTTGAGCGGTCTCTACTGCTGCCCTGTGCCAGAATTTTGGACTTGTTTTTTTTGCGATGCCTTCCGACTGGTCTTATGTGTCTCTAGTGCATTTTCTGGCGCTCTTGTGTTTGTTTTCGAAATTAGGCAACATAGCAGGAGGTTGTCCGGGTACCCTTAAGGTTAGCGTTAGGGATAGGGTCTGCGTATTCATCCCCTGTTGTATTTCCTCATCCACCAAATTTCTCGCGCAGGCGGGAGGGGGGAAAACCACGTCCAGGCACCGCTGCTGCGTGCAGCAAGTGAGCCGTGAAACAAAAACAGCAGTACTGCTGCACACGTCCCTCGGCAAGAAAGATGATACCACCGCTAATCAACTGCCACCGACGGACCGATGGATACCGACACTCAGACAAGCAAGACAAAGAGCGTTGTACTACATGCTTGGCGGCGTGGCACCTGACACAAAATGATCGTGCACACCACCAATACATGAGGCGACATCGTGAGCGCCCAAACGCTGTCCATTTGATCTCGTTCCGTCATCCGATAGCCGTGCCGCAACCAGCGAGACCATAAGCAGCGAACAGCAGAACCAACAAACCCAATCGCATACCCTCCTGTTCACCTCTGTCATCTATGATTCGATGTGATTGCGAGGATTGCGATGTCCGTACGGTACGGCGTCTTTGAAATGACGAGTCTATGACTCCAAACATGCTCTCCGAACACGTGCATCGAGCAATTTGTAGCACGAACTTGCCGCAGGCATATGCATATGGCAAGGAAGCTTCGTGAGTTCTATGAATGCACAGCGGTGAAGGGGCTCGACAAAGACCTACGTTCATCCCAACATATCGACCGCTACTGCTGTCGTACATAGCGATCGGTCATGACCCCAGCCGGGAATATCGCATCAAACTCGTTTTTATTTATATTTTCTCCCATCATCGGACTCTGTCGTCTGCCCCTCTGGCCCTTATCCTCCACTTCTACTAGCTAGACGACCCAACCGGGGTCACATAGGAGGGGGGGGCTGGACCCCCTCCTGCGGTTCCTGCCTTAGGTATTTTTATCGCGAGAAGGGTACAGCAATCCCTTCCCTCGCGACTTACGGAGTCGATAATGGTTTACTAACAACGAGCTTTGCAGCGCGTCGCTTTCATCCTACACCAGGATTTATGTCGTAGGTCGTAGATCGGGGTGTACAAGTACACCACGTCTTAGCCAATTCCAGCCCACCAACCGGTATCCTCGGAATTAAATTGTTTGTTTTGTTTCTTCTTCCGCAGCCGGAACGCAGGTACTGCTGTTGTTTGGTCACAAGTCACAGGCGCAAGGCATCATCCATCGCCGTGCCTATGGTTCTACTTCATGTAGAGAGAGGCATCGTTCTACATACCCGTGGTGAAAGCATACCACACCTAGGGCTTCTTCTTGTCGCCTCTAAATCGATTACACAGAAGCAACCCCATGCCACACGGGCTGCATGGAATCTACGGCCGTAAAAAGCAGCGCGACCTGACACCATTCAATACACCAGCGCCGCTTTTTGCTGTGGGATGTCCGGTCAGGCGGTATCCCGACAGCTGGGCTCGAGAACACACGGGGGTGCCGAACGCCAGGTTATGTATTGTAGCGATATTCACATTTGGCATATCTGAGCTGCATGAATGGTGGGCGCGCTACATAGGAAAGCATGCGCGCACATCGTCGGGCAGCTTGGGGCAACTATACAATGTTCGTTCGTTGCGGGTTGTGGACCGCTTGTGCTCCTGGCGCCCAACTTGCCATAAAGTCGAACAGAGGCGACATGCTAAGATATGTATCCATAGGGCGACACGGCTCCTGGCTTGACTTGTGACGTCACCAGGGCAGCGGTGGCCCGTGGCAAAGGATGCGGCGCGCTGCGCATACAGCTTAGCACAACCGCTTGCTGGGAACGAACGAATGTACCCTCTACAGGGAAACAACAGCAGTTCCATCAACATTTCCGGGAGTGGACTGTGCGCGATGTCTCCCTTCATCTCACGCGGCCGGATGCGAAGCCGTTCATGAACTACTGCTGTTATACCGGTAGACGACCAAGTCTACTTAAAAGTACTACCGCGTATAGATGGCAGCAGCTACCAGTAAAACAAGCATGTTTCACACACCTGCCCGGCTTTCTTGAGCTGGAAGAACCACTTCTTCCTGCTGCTCTAGCCCCTGCCCCCGCCGTGTCGAGGCCGCCGTCACCGTCCTGGGAGGCGCTGCCCAGCTGGCCGCTACGAGGTGTGGCCGACAGCATGGGCGCCGCGTCCGCCATGGACACTTGGCGGCCGATGTCTCTCTTCTTGCTGCTGCCTCCAGGCGCCATGATGTTGCGAAATGCCTCTCCGGGAAGTACTGCTGTTGTTGTTCCTCCTTCTGCTGCTGTTTGTGTAGCTTGTTGGCTCCCTCTGGATGTCTATGGGTCAAATTCCCTCGAGCAATCGACACAAAAACACTACATACAATATCATGAAGAGATGAGCAGTAGACGTGGCGCGAGAGAGAGGAGCAGATGGGTGAGGAGATCACATCTTGTAAGATGATCTTATCGTCGCTCCCGGTTACACACAGCAGTGAAGCAAGCCCGCACCTATGCATGCTGAGAGGGAGAAAGAGAAGGCATCCAGCAGTGTGTGGCGGGAAGCATGGAGGAGCGGCGACTGACCAACTGAGGTGTCAACGCTTTCTCTATTGCCATTATAGCAGTCAACGACAGAGGCGGAGAAGGAACACATCAGGAACGCAATATACTTCTCTTGGTGTTCTGGCTGGTACGGTTGGGTACAAGTAGCCTTTTGTTCTTGGACGATGAACGAACGGAGACAGCGCGCAGGCTCTCTGGGATGTTGCGCGTACGGAAGCGTGTGATTAGTAGCTTACGACAGGCACACGATAGCGCTTGATGCACTTGCAAACTCCCTTATTGTCCTCAAGGAGCAGCAACTGGCTGAGTACCTAGACTTGGGTACGATGACGGCGAGGCCGTGCTACGTACACTATTTCCACCGGTCCGTTCCGTGAATCGTGCAACGAAAAACAAAGGGTCTCCTCTCCCTTTTGGTCGTGCCTTGTTGAGCAAAACACCAATCTCTCCACGTACACACGCTAGGAACCACAAGTACCTGTATCGGTCACTTTTCCTCTGAGAGCGTCGCACGCCCGTCAACGTGCCCGGCTGGTTGGGATGATCGTTGATGGATGCTGCGGCGCTACAACAGACGAGGAGAGAGAGAGCGAGAGAGCGAGGTGGCCCTGCAGATAGGAAACCGAGAAAAACATGAGGTATGTGATGAAAGTTATAACTAAAAATGTCTTGTTTTGTACGTTTATTTATTTATTTATTTTTTATTTTCTTAGTTTTCTCTTTTTCTCCTTGTGAAAAAATGGATCTTTGTCTGTGTGCCCCCTTGGGCTGTACACGAGCAGCTGTTCCATTTTCACCATTTTCATATCTCTCTCTCTCTCTCTCTCCTCTCTTCTTGTTGCGTGCCTGCTGCTGAGGTCGATCAGCTGCACCCCTGTCCACCAGTTGATCCGAAAGCTAAAAAGAGAAGCGAGCAGCAGCAGAGGGGAGAATCAGAGGCTCTGCTGCTGCTGCTGTGCTAGTGGTGTGGTGACTCTTTTTAGACATCTTTTCTGCGCAATATCTGGTCTGCAACAGCGAGGAAAAACACTTGCTTCTTCCGAGGTTACTTACTGGCGCCTTTGAGTGCGGGCTCCAACGTGATTATCGTGTGTAGGACAGGGATCCAGCTCAACGGTACTCACCCTGCGGCTGCTGTTTTGAGGACTTCTGGGAGGGGCAACAATAGGCGCGGTGCCTTCCTCGTGTGTTCTCAAAACGTGCTATTAGCTAGGTACATAAGCCAACTGATGATGTGGCACAGGAGGCGGCGTGGTGTGCCGGTGCTGCTAGCCTTGATTGCAGGACCGGCAACATCGGAGTATACACATGCAGCAGCGGCGGCGGCGGCGGCGGCGGCGGCGACGTCTTCGCCTTCAAGCACGATCCTCCAGAGGTTCCACGACGTGCTCGAGACGAACTCCAGGTACGCTTACACATCCAGGACGAGTTTGTTTTGTTGCGCACGAGGATGTCACAGCAGTGTGAGAGGCGGCGTTCAGCGGAGTATGTTTGCATGCAGATGGTCCACATATGTTGCGACAAATGTGCAGCTTGGCTTATTGTGTAGGTCCTTGTGAGGCCAATATGTGATACCGTCCTCAAGTGTTTATAGCACGCGGACAGAAGAAGGTACTGGGCAGAGAGAACGGGACGGTTTTGATTGTGAAGATAACAACAACAACAACCCTCCATATCAACCACACACGCAACCTCCTGAGGTGTGAGCAGATATATGTAGCGAAGTGGGGGCGGTGTTCAATGAACGGCCGGTCGCCGTCTCGCCAAGATTGCTGACGTGCTGACAACCAAGAACGCGGGTTGTTGTATGTGAACGGAGTATCATGACTCGGCGGGGTATGTATGAAGGAATTGGACGTGGAACGTTGGTGATAGTGAGTCGACCCGCTGCGCTGCTGCTGCGGTACCTCCGTTATTGCCGGGATCCCGAAACATTGTCCGTGAGGGCACAGAGGGCAGGGCCTGGACATCAGAAGGGGAGGCGGAAGTAGATACCCTCCTCTATGCTATCATGCGCTTGTCTCCTGCCTGTTCCCGCTGCCGCAAGCTGCTGTAGGCACAGGTTGTAACATGGACTGCTGTAAACACGTCGCTCTTGCTGTCCCATATGGTCCGTTGGCCGGTCAGCTATCACGGCTCTGTTAGTGACTTCCTATCTACGCGGTTTCACACCCTCCGATTGGTCGAGCCTCCCTGTCCAGGGCATGTGAGGATATGCGGATATACTTGTGCATACGATGTTGTAATTAACAGTATTGTCGAAAGGAGATTTCACGGCACACAGTCAGTAGTTGGCCGTCTGCGCATGAACGCCGCACCTACTCGTGTAACGTGTTTTTGTTACAACTGGGCCCAATTTTGTTTTACATGTAAATTAAAATTTACTTTCTGAATTCGAACAATAATTGGAAAATTAGGTCCATGGAAGCCACAAACCAACAGACAGGGGTTTTGCTGCCCACCGGGTCCTGAAACAAGTATCAGTAAAGTAGTGTCGCAAGGCAGCCCAACCAACGCACTTCACTATGTTTTGCTCGCGCCTCACATCGACCATTATCGCAGTTAAACTTTCGGGGCTATATTTCGCTCCACTGCTGTTGTAAGCTTGTCGGAGCCAACATTGGGCAGCTAAAAAATGTGGAAGGGTGCGCATTGTATGCCTTGGATTTGGTATGCATATGTAACTCAATTGCCTTTTCCAGCAGGGAATTTTCATTTTTTTCCTGCTCCTTGAAATTATGAGTAATTCCAGCCAGCGTCCGTCAACATTTCCAAGTCGGCATTCCCAGTTTACCACACATGGTGGACAAACGCTCCAAGCTAGCTCCCCAAATTTTGACTCCGAGAAGGTCATTGCGGTTGTAACATTGGAGCGTATCCATGCCGCCTCGAAGGCTCGTGCTCCACAGCAAGTATCTATTTATCTCCATTTGCGAACATCTCCTCAAATATTTCAACATGACGCTCATCATGGGTCGATACCTTTCGGTTATCCATCCGTACATCAAGCCGGAGAAGATGTGCGAACTGTGGTAGTGGTGACTGGCCTAAGCTACTCCTTGTGCCGGTGACATAGCGAATAAAGGGAGTGCTTTGCGCCGAGGAGCAGCGGTGGACAGTCAGGAGATGCTTTCCCGTCAGTGGCTGCCACAACAGCAGTATTGTTGTTGTTCTTAGTCCACCCACCGTATCCGATCTTCCCTTGATGGCTTGGTCGAAGGCCCACGTTCTTGTTCTAACTCTTGTTCTTAAAGAAAAATAAAACCCTCATCTCAAGTTCTGGAGATGATCCGTTCTTAGGCCGGTTGTTTGGGTACTTTGGGACGTACGCATACACGTGTATTGCAGCAGCCGGGAGACACGGAGGATACCTCCTCTGAGGTGCTTCGTACATAGCCTCCAGTTTCATCCCTAAATGCCTAACGGCAGATGTTGGAAGCAGTCAGTCGTCCCTCGCCAACCTTCCTTCGAGTCGATTTGTTGGATTATGTACATTTAGTCACGAACACGCGCAGTGAGTGTGAGTCATCGTACCGAGCCTATCATCGTTCTTGCATTTGAGTGATGTGATGAGTGCTCCCTCGCACGAGCACTCCGGTTGGTCCTCGCCTCGCGTCGACTTACTCTGGTGCGCACGGAGAAACTTCCTGCCTTCGACAGACGCTTAACCCTCCTAGTACCCAGTCCCTCCGCAAAAACAAAAAATGCCGAAAAAATGTTTGTCGGCCATTGGTCGAGGGGTTACAGTCTCTCCAAAGAATCTGAGCTCCTTGCCAGACAAAGGGTGACTTGGCTTCAGTATGAAAAATGTCCCCACGTGTTTTGGGTACACTTTTCATACTGAAGCGAAGTCAGCAACTTTTTCCAGTACTAGGCGATGTACAGTTTTGCGAACTGGGGGGCACGCGGGTTGGGAGATGTGTACAGCAAGTCAGAGGCTCAGGAGAGGCATCACACAGCATACACAGCGTACCACCTCAGCCAAGCATGATAGACCAAGGGTTCTCACGTACGTTGCATACAGCGGAGCCTAGGTTGACTTGCTATACAATGCGGTAAACAGGCTTTTGAGTGCTGTGTCCCAAAGTGTCCCCAAATCGTCTCCCAAAAGGGTTCCAGTACTAGGAGGGTTAAAAGGTACCTCGACGTTGATAGACGCCGCCTTCATTTAGCCTCTTGTGGTCTTAAGAACGAAAAAGAACGGATTCGATTTTCGCTTGTGACGGAAGCACAGCGAACAGACAGCAAGCGATGTGTTCGAACACATTGAGGGGCGTTGTGTATCTCCACCTGCACGCTAAGAAGATGGGATCTATTTCACCCCCCCCGGTCCCCTCCTGCTTATGATGATGCGTAGGCGTTTCTTCGGGCACGATGAAGAAGCGTTTCGTTTGGCGGTGGATTGGCATCACTCACGCCTCCTCGCAACAGCGGCAGCAGCAGCAGCAGCAGCAGCAGCAGCAGCAGCAGCAGGGGATAATCAAGGGGCAACAGGAGCAGCAGCACAAGGAGAAGAAGCGGTAGGACGCAGCGGAGGATCGGGAACGTTTGTCGCGTTCACGAGCCACGCCCGCGCCGCCAGGGGCCGCGAGGCGCTATCGGCGGTCCTGTCCCCGACGTCGGTGCTCACGGCGGCCCACAACCGGGAGCAGGGCGGGTGCTTCATAGTGCGGGCGAGCACGGCCGATGTGGAGTCGCTGCTGTTGCTGCCCGAGGAGGAGGAGGAAGAGCCAGGAGGCACCGATGGTAGCAGTGGTGGTAGCCGCCTCTTCGACGGGTTCGTGGCCGTCCCCCCCAGCCTTAAGCTGGCACCGTCCCTGTTGGACTACGGCAGCGATTTTAGTTCTTACGATTCGGGTGTCGGTGTTCTCGGTGGTGGTCGTGATGGTGGTCGTGGTCTGGCGGGCGGCGACAGCTCGAACGCGGGGCCCCCTGGACTAGCACCTGATGCTGCGACCGAAGCGGTGGCGTCCGAGGAGCGGCGCGGGGCGGGAACGTTGCCGGGGAAGGCGTTGCGGCGCAACACCGGGGGGGAGGGCTTGGTGGTGCAGCTGCTGCTGTCCCCAGAAGCCACCGGCAGCAGAGAGAGCGCGCTGGCTGCCCTCGCGGAGAGCTGGAAGCGAAGCTGGTCGTCGGACTCGTTAGACCTGAGCAGGTTGTCCTTCTGGTCCGATGCTGACGGTCACCGCCCGCGTGAGGCCGACGACGAGCAGGCTCCTTCTCCTCCTCGTACTGCTGCGGATTTCCTGGCGAGGGAGTGGGGCAGCGCAGCTCGGACGGTGCACGCCCTGGCCGAGCGGCTCGGCGGGGTCTCCCCCGCGGAGGCGTGTGGGTGGAACGGCGTCAGGGTGACGGCGGAAGGAGGAGGTCGGTCGTCATCGGCCGGCTGGGTCACCTTGCGCGACATCGGCCACCTCCTTCCCGTCGCCGGAAGAGACGATCACGCTCCCCCCCCCCGGCAAGTTCGTTCTTCGGACACCAGCGTCGTCGTCGTCGGCGGCGGCGGCGTGAACGGTAACCGTTCGGCAGGGAGTTCCGGCGGCCACCCTGCGTCGGGAGACCGTGGGATGGATGACGGCAGTGGTAGCGCTAGCGCCAGCGAGCGAGAGAAGACGGCGTGTCTGATGGGGCTCGTTTCCTTCCTGGCGGCGAGGCCCGAGGTGGTCAGGGTGTCGGCGCTGCCCAGGGCGGAGCTGTTCAACGCGGTGGCCGGTCGCATCGTGCAGGGGGGCTCGGCGACGACCCAGCCGATCTGGGACCGCGGGGTGGACGGGTCGGGAGAGGTGGTCCAGGTGAGGGAAGAGGGGGGGGGCAGGGGAGGCGGACGAACAGAGAGTAGGAAGTTTGAAATATTATCCTGAAGACAAAATTTGAAGCAGAGAGAGAGTGGCAGGGTTAAGCGATGGCGGTTGTGGCTAGAGGGAGTAGGAATAGGTGGGCTCACGGAGGAGAAGCTTTGTCACAGAGACCATTTTCGGTCGCGTGCTTTATTCCGCGTGCTTGTTTCGGACCAACAAAGTGAGAAGCCTCTTTGCTGCGGCACGACGGAGGTAAATTTGTCGATTTTTTCGTTGAAGGTTTTGATCACCTTCTTTTGCATGTTTGTGTTTCGACCCTGCACGTTAGCAGATGCGCCAGACAAAGCCCACCCGACCGTCATTTTATTTACCTTTGCGGCGACGAGACGACGAGGCCGCGGATGATGTTTGTCATTGTTTCGGTTATTTTCTGGCTTACTCTTCACACTAGACCACTAGTGTGCGTGTTTTCGACCTGGTTTACGGTGAACTCTCTCTCTCTTTCTCCATCAGGTGGTCGACTCGGGTATCGACGAGGGCTCCTGTTTCTTCAGGGACTCGGCGACTACCCTAGGCCCCGACCACGGGTACCTCCGTGACTACGACGGCACCCTCGGGGCTGGAGACTACACGTACGACCTCTCCCAGCGAAAGGTGGTCCAATGTGAGTCCGATCTATATGTCTGTTTTGCACGTCATCGATATCCGCGGGTCAGTAGTTGTAGTTGTTCTTGTTGTTGGTATTGGTGGTGCTAGTACTGGTGTTGTTTTCGATGTTGTCTTGACGGTATATACCGTTCCGTTTATCTGCTCAGTACCTTCTTCTATCCGTACCGGCCTGTCCAACTGACACGAACGCCCACCGTGGTCACAGGCGGACTCCCTGAATGACTAAGGACACTTGTTTTTGATGCAATACGGGGGAAAGGAGCGAGCAATTATCTACATTATTTGACACTGTGTCTAGCTTCCATGGTAAGTCATTCAACCAACTTCCATGGAAGTCGCCCACCTTCGGGCAGCGTCCATGAAAGTAGAAGTTTTGCTTCCATGAAAGCTTGGTGGCACAACTTCTATTGAAGTCTATCACCCGAGTCCAGCTTGAGGTAACATTAGGTGACAACATTTTGTTTGAGTTAGGATTACTTGCTTGAAGTTGCTTTCATGGACGTTTTCAACCTTCCATCGAGGTTGCCTGCCGGCAGTGACATACACTTCGGTGGAAATTGCTTTCATTGAACGTGTCGTGCTTCCATGGAAGTTGCCTTCCAGCCATGACAAACGCTTTTGTGGAGGCTACTTCCATGGCTGTCGCACTTCGATGAAAATGCCTCCACAGTTTTGGGGAGGTGTTCGACAGACGAAGTTCCATGGGAGTCATGACTTCCATGGAAGCTCTTCGCGCTTCCGTGGAAGTGATTGATGCGACTTCCACCGCTGCTTCCATGGAAGTTGAGCGGCTTCCATGGAAGTCGATCTACTTCCATGGAAGCTTTGCCATATGTCAAATAGTGTAGGTCGAGGCGCTCGGTGTTTAAAGGTTTGAGGTTCCGTGCGGAGATGAGGTTTTTCGGCGGCCGAGCGAGAGGCGGGTGAAAGGCGAGAGTGGCGTTGTTGATGTTGTTGCAGAGACTGTGGCCTGGGTCGGACCCACCTCTTCTGTAGCCGCATGTATGATTTGAGCAGAGCCGGAGGGCGCCCCGTGCTTTTGGTCGTCATCTTTCCCTGTGAAACCCCCGCTGGTACGCTGGACCATGCGCTTCCTTCTCAAAACAGCCGGCCGGGTGGTGGCCATGTCTCACCTACCTCTCCATCTCCCGAAGCCACCCGCATCCGCCCCCGTTTGGGTAGCAATTTGCTCCCCATGTGCTATAGTCGTTTCTCGGCTTCTGTGGATGCAGCAGTGAGGTTACCTTCCCCACAGCCCCGCTCCCCTCGTAGCCTGCACGCAAGCAAGCAAACACACTTTTCTCCGCGATCTCCGTAATCTCCATTGTCTCCGTCGTCTCCGCAATATCAGCTGAATCTCCTCCCCATCCTGTTCTTGCCAAC
>CACKRE030000217.1:41397-53590 GCA_902602495.3 Ectocarpus sp. CCAP 1310/34 | reverse complement strand
TTTTTTTTTTTTCCAAAAAAAATTCGTTTGAGCGAAATATGGCCGCTCAAAGTTTGGTGCTGCTGACACACACAAAGCCACACACGAAACACCATAACCCACACCATACAGCAGCACCGGGCACCCCAAGAGACCAAGCGACAACTCCTGAGCAGCGCAAGGCCAAAGAGTCGGCCGCCCTTGCCGCGGCGCAGGAGGCCAGGAAGGTTTCTAACGAGGCTGCCGACAAAATGCTGAAGAGGTTCATGGCGACAAAACTCGCTGCCACCTGAGTTTGAGCGCAGCAGCACCAGCCGCCGCGATATTGTTGGCCGATGATCGAACACCCAGGCAAAGATGACCGCCTACAGGGTGGCCTTGTGTGTGTGCGTGTTTGTTATCGACCTAATGTATCTAGATATCTCACGTTAGGGTGCTATCATTATGACAAGTATAGCTTGGGGAGCTGCTGTCACGATCAATATAAAATATTATCACATTCAATAACTGCTAGTATGTCGGCGTTTCGAGGCAGTTTCGGGGAGAATGGGGGTCCAGTGGGGATTTTTGGGGGCCCGTGAGTGCATGTGGGGGCCCCGTGGGATCATGGGGGGGTCAAATTCGCCAAAAAGTGGCCAAATACACGGATTTTTTTTTTGACCCCGGATTTCGATGCTTCTCGACCGTGCGGTTCTTGCCAACTTTGTTTCACGATTCAATTCCTAAAAATGAGCGAGAAAAAGTGGGGGTCACGTTGTGGCAAAATTTAACCGGACAGACTATAGCGCCCTCGTGCTTGTTGTCGCAACAGAATCGAAAGCGGCGGCGGCATGATGCAAAAGGTCGCCAGGCAGCGAAACGAAAGTTCAAGGCACGTTTTTCGTGTTTCCGCGAGGGCTGGTTTGTTGGTGTCTCTGCAGGTTGCATCGGGAATGTCGGCAGCTGTGATCTTGATCGTTATCTTATGCGAACAGCATCCGTAGGACGACACTTTATGCAAGTTTAGGCGCGTGCTGAAATCTTACACATCCCGTACTTGTTGTGCGGGTCCGCACATCCTTGGTCTGGAAGGTCCAACCCTTCTTCGGTGGAAAAATTTCCTACCCAACACGAACATCCATGTTTCATTTTTATTTTGTGCATGTGATGGTCCAAATCGTGGCTTTTGAGATTGCAATGAAAACAGGCATAATCAAGCGAGGCGATGGCAACGTATGCTGGCCGAAAGGATACTGAACGATGCATACCCTATCGGAAGTTCGCCGTGGACAAGCCCGACGCCGCTCGTCCAAATAAGTTGTTCTTTCCGCTGCAATGCTGTTGCAACGCGGCACCTTGATGTTGCCCAAGAAACAGGTGTCCGACGCCTACCATCATATTCTTCTTCTACCTTCCTTGACTGTGAAAGAAAAGGAAAATTGTAGGCTGAGAGGAAATATACACAAGAAAAAATAAATCCCCCGTAGCAGGTGAAGATACACTCGGTACGCGATCGTCTCAACTTGAATACTTGTCCCGGCACGTAATACCTGTTTTCGAAAAAGTAGGCGCGTACAAACCCATTAAACAAAGTGGTCGTGTCCCATGACTGGTGGCAGGCTGGATGTTGATGTAAAATGAAACGCTGGCTAATTCCATGTTCGTTTCACCCGCTGCTTCCGCTGCTGCTGGTCCTCCTGCTGTTCCTGGTGTTTGCCCGGCAAAGGCGACGCGGGAACCGCAGACCTGGCGTTCGAACACGTGACCCTACTTTCGGGGAGGAGGTCCTCACGGAACAGCTGTACCAACAGATGATAGCGGAGCCGATGTCACCGAAGAGGTGCAATACTGATAGCGCTCAAACGATAGTGCTCGACGAGGGTTGGGTTGACTGCGTTACAAAGTTGTCGTTGTAGCGGCAGTCGAGCGGTTCCACCGCTGCTAGGGTTCCGCGGGTCTACTCGAGCCTTGGCCAGACGATATTCAAGCCGCTGGGCATGGCAACGGGGCACAAAACATACTTCACAGAGGACCCCGCAAGACCTCACTGAAGGCACTATTGGACATGCTGTAACCGTCCTCGTAGTTCTGTTGTGCGAACCTATTGGCAAATTAGTCGACCAACGCACCGACCCGTGTTACTGAAAGTGACTGCACAGGTGCTGATGTTGATGCTGATGCCGTTCCAGTCATGTGAAAAAACTCTTTGGCGGGGACACAAGAGCAATCTCGCGTGGATCAGAGGAATCGGTTTGGAAAAGGTGAGCTCCTTCGGGATTCCCTGTAATACTTTGCGGTGCAAATGGTCTACTCTGAAAAGATTAGACTATGTTGTATTCATTTTATTCTGTCAGAGCTGCTCGCCCAACTTGGAACGGGCGTGTCATGTAACAACGCCCATGTCGATCCACTCACGGGTGTTCGCTGTGTCTGAGTTGTGTGCGATTCAACATCCTCGGTATCGACCGCACTTTATGGTTGGCTCCCGAATGCACGTCTGTGTGATCTAAAGGCGGTGGAGAAATTTATTTTGCACGATAGTGTGAGTGACTCTTGTCCGTTGAGAACCTACACACTACGCGGTAGAACTTTTCGTCCTCGCTGCACACATTTGCATCGCATCAGTTTGTATGCGCGAGAGAGAGATACGCCGCACGCCATCTCGTGCGGCCTATTTCGTCCCCGCTACGGCGGTGTCTTTCTGGCTGCTGGCCTACGTCAGCGTGCCAGCTCAGCGTGCCAGCTCAGCGTGCCAGCTCAGCGTGCCAGCTCAGTCCCCGCCACGTCGGCTTATCCGATGGCGGTGCCCTCGCTCTGCTCGCACCCCTCTGTCACTTCTGTCCTTGTCCCTTCGGCTCTCACCCGAGATCCAACTCTGTCAACCTTTGTCTGTCCGGTGCTTTCTACGCATCGTCCATACCCACGACCGTTGCTCACGGAGGCCTCTTGTACCTTACAAGAGTCGAGGATTCACACCCTCCTGCGGTGCTTGTCTGAGAGCCAACCTATATCTGGCGTCAGCGAAGAACCTATACCGGTCAACCTCTCAGATTTGCGCTGCAGTGTCCTCCATATCCCACCATGTCCAACCCCGGGGTCGAAGAAACGAAAATGAACCACCCCGAGGGTGGATCTTCCACGGGCGAGGGCGGCCTTCCGCCCGCTCCTGCCCCCACCCCTGCTCCTGCCGCCGCGCAGGAGACTCCCCTGTCTCGCCCTCCAGCGACTCAGTCAACGTTGGCCACCAGCTGCGTGGCGACGCTCTCGAGACGCACCAGGAGCAGCTCGCGCTCGCTGCGTCTCGCGAGCCCGCCGCCGCCGCCGCCATGGATATCGACGACGACCTCGTCTCTCACCCTAGCGTCGCCAACTCCCACCCCGTCACCGAGACCCCTCCCCCTGGCGCCTCCGTCCTCGACGCAACGATCGCGAGCCTCACCCGCTACATCGAGAACGAGTCAGAAAAACTCGCCCGGGGAGACATCACGGAGCTGAGCCTTCACACCATGGAAGTTATGGATAAGGTGGTGAGTCTGCGTGCAACTGCCTGTAGTCAATCTTCCTCGGTGTCCCCGTCTGTGTCCCTCAGCTCTGTCTCTGTCCCTTCGCTAGCTCGTAGCTTTGCCGAGGCCCTGTCAACTAAGTCTCACCGTGTCACGCTGTCCGCCAACGATGTCAAGCAGCTCCCCCGTCTCACGGGATCTGCTGACACCGATGTCATTTCTTGTCTCAACCAGTTCCGGCTAGTCTGCAGTTTCCGTGTCAAGGCAGTAGCACCCGCTTCTACCACCCCGTCTGACCTAGAGTCAATGTCTGATCAAGCCGCTTTCGAGCACCTGTCGCTGATCTGTGATGGCCCCATCCTGTCTTTGTACCAACAAATCATGGACGGCTCAATCAACTGGGAACAACCCCAAGGGTCTGCTTCCACCGATAGCCCTGGCTCTCACACTTGTCCCACGAACTAGTCCGAGCTAAAAACCGCCATGCTCGATTGTTTCATGCCGTCCAAATCTGTAGAGGAGTCTGCCCTCCGTCTTGCCACTTTCCAAATGGACAAGACGGAATCTGTCGCAGCGTATGCCCTCCGCTATCAAGCAGAAATGTCACGCTTCGAAGCATCTGTCGAACGGTTTTCACAAGGGGCTTCCCCCTATGCCGCTCTGTCTGTCGTCCTGTTTCGCAATGGCCTTGTCCCTGATATCAAACTCCTCGCTAGTCAGGAGCAGCACCCTAAACCCATGCAGGGTGCTGTGTCACAGGCTCGTCGCCTTGAGGCTTCCAAACTCACCCTCGTCGTGCTGATGCATACACCAGCGCCATGGCTTTCACGCATGTCCCCAATCGCACCGCTATCGCCCAGCAGTACAACGCGATCCAGCTCCGGAACGCCGCCGGCNTGCCATGTCTTTCACGCATGTCCCCAATCGCACCGCTATCGCCCAGCGGTACAACGCGATCCAGCTCCGGAACGCCGCCGGCATTGTCCCCGCGCGTCGATCCGACTCGGGCTCCGGTTCTGGCTCTGGTGGTGGGTCGGGCTCTGGGGGTCGCTCTGATTCCGGCGGCCGCGGAGGAGGCAACTCCAACCGCGAGCGCCGCAGCAAGGGCAAAACCCCCGCCGCTCCCCGGCCCCGCTGTACCTACTCGAAGTGCAAGAAGCCCCTTGGACACACATTCGAGACGTGCTTCCAGCGCCAGCGGGACGAGCGGGACGAGGACTCGGGCAACGGAGGCAGCAGCAGGGGCGGTTCCGGCGGCGGAGGCGGAGGCAAGCGCGCCAAGAATTCGTCCACCTCCAACAACTAGGGGTGCCCTGCTGCTGCTGCGCCTGTGGTAGTAGGCNGTCCACCTCCAACAACTAGGGGTGCCCTGCTGCTGCTGCGCCTGTAGTAGTAGGGAATTGTTCTGGTGTTGCCAGTAGAGGCGTGAAGAGGAAACTCTCCACGTCTGTAGCTGTGTCTGTCTCTACCCCCGACTTTCTTGTCCCCCGTGTCCCTGTCCGTCATGGTAACTATGTAGTGCCTAAAGTCCGCGCCCGTCCTCACGGTACAGAGCGTGCGTTGTACGGCCTCTCTAGCGTGTCTGATCTTCGTGTCCCTTCCTTGCAGGCTGATGACGATGGTGTTGAGCCTGTGTGTCCCCGCCCTCCCTCCCGGAAGCGGAATCTGAGTAGCAATAATGTCTCCTCGGCTTGCGCCGAGCCTCCGTGCCCAGCTTTAGCAACGTCCTGTCCTAGTGTTGCTGAGTCACGTGAGAATGTCAAGTCTACTCAGTCTGTGTCCGAGTCCCTGTGTGCGCGTGACAGTGTGTCTTCGCGTAGCAGTTCAGGTTGTGTGCACCCGCGTGGGCGTGGTAGACGCGGGATACGGAAGTGAAGGAGGAAGTTGTCTTCTGTCAATAGTAATACGAATGATCAAGTGTGGTACGGCTCAAGGCTGGCGCACAAAACCATCGACTTTTCGCTGTCTTTTTCNCGTGACAGTGTGTCTTCGCGTAGCAGTTCAGGGTGTGTGCACCCGCGTGGGTGTGGTAGACGCGGGATACGGAAGTGGAGTAGGAAGTTGTCCTCTGTCAAAAATAATACGAATGATCAAGTGTGGTACAGCTCAAGGCTGGCGCACAAAACCATTGACTTTTCTCTGTCTTTTTCGTCTCGACGAGTCCGCATCGCCGGCTCCGTCGACGACGTCCCCGTGAATGATATCACGGTGGACACAGCTACCGACGTGCCCGTCGTGTCGCTTGCTTGGTTGCGGTCTCATCCCACCTTGCAGTCTGTTCCTTTAAAACCTGTCCCTCCGTCCGCTGTAGCGCTTCGTGCCGCAAACGGCGAACCGATCAATGTCCTAGGATTTATCGATTTCCCTCTCACCCTCAGCGAAATCACCCGTACGGTGACCGCTCTTGTTGTCCCCTCTCTGGGTCCTGACCTCATGCTCCTTGATAACAGTGTCATGTCTGATTTTGGAGCACTCCTAGATTGGGAAAACGAAACCTTGCTTTTTTCGTCCTCTGGTTCAACCATACCAGCTGTTCATCGCATCCGCGATTCTGTCTCTTCGAATAGCACCAACCCGTCTCCCTCGTCCCGCGACGGAAACCTGTCCGTGGCCGCTGTACATAGCCATACTGAAGCTATTCCTGTCATTTTGTGTGAAAAGGTCATCCTCAAACCCAAAGAAAAAGGTCTTGCTGTTGTCTTCACCAATTGTCTGCCACCCGAAGATTGTACCGTCGTGGTAGAACCCCGCATTGTCACCGAAGCGGATTTAGCTGCAGACGGCACACTCGAGCCCTTCAAANGTCACTCCCCCAGAAATTATGTCTTGGCCATTTGTCTACTGTCTCTGTAGTCACCCCTGATGAACTACGTGTCAATGCTGTCGCGAACACCCCCGTCACCGACGAGGAAGTCCGCCGCGCTAGGTCTGATCTTGAAGGTCCTCTGTCCAAAGCGNAGCCTTTTCCGGATCCACGTTCACCTCTGAACAAAAGGAATCTGTCTTAGACTTGTGCGCGAAATATCGTCCCGTTTTCTCTCTGTCCATGTCCGAACTCGGTCGTTGTACGATCGCCGAGGCAACGTTCCCCGTGCCACCTGGCACCCGCCCCGTCGATCGTCCGCCGTATCGCCCCAACCCCCGTACCTCAGCCGTCATCGATTAAATGTGTTGAAGATATGCTAGAATGAGGTATTATCGAGAAACGGCCCAGTCCATGGGGCAGCCCTTGGACCATTGTCGCCAAAAGCAACGGCAGCCCTCGTTTCTGTGTTGATTACCGCCACACCCTCAACCGCAACATCATTCGCAAGACTTGTCACTGCACCGCTAGTTGATCTGACTCGCAAGGATTTCGTCAAACCCCGCAAATTTCGAGAAGCTTGGGGGCCGGACCAAGACGCCGCCTTCCAGCAACTCAAAAATGCTTTGGCTTCCGCCCCTGTCCTCCACTTTCCCGATTTTTCGAGCAAATTTGTCGTGCACACTGACGCTTCTGAGCTTGGTGTAGGTGCCTTCCTAGCCCAACCGTCCAAAGATAGCACCGACGACAAGGCGGTAGATATTGTCGCCTCTACAGACGCTTTAAAGCAGGCCAACGCCACTATAGTCCCACTATGAAGGAGTGTACGGCGGTTGTCTGGGCCCTGACCCACTGGCGCCCATACCTTTGGGGCCGGCATTTCACTTGTCACACCGACCACCAAGCGCTGACGTACCTGTATCATGTGCAAGATACGTCTAATATGCTTACTCGTTGGGTCATCTGTCTGCAAAATATCGATTTCACCGTCAAGCACGTTCCGGGGAAACTTGACGTAGTCCCGGACACCCTGTCCCGCATGTTCAGCGAAATCGACGGCAAACCTCTCCCGTCCGAGCCTCGGCTCGGCGCTATCTGTCGCAATGTCCCCGATGACCAACCATTCTGCCCTCCTGTCCCTCGTGAATACGAAGTGTCCGCTTGCAATTTAGACGACATTGTCCCCGTCGAAAGCGACCGTGAGTTGTTCTCTAGTGCTATGTCTGTTTCCCATGTTGTCGATACTGCCAAGTTGCTCGATCATCAAAAGAAAGAGTTCCACCAGTATTTCGATTACTTGGAAAACCCCACCAAGGCTCGGGTACCACTCCACCAGTCTAAGTCCAGCATGAGTAAATTTTTCATCCACGAAGGTCTACTCTGCCGCTCTTATGTCCCTGCCTACTTGCGTAGGCGAGGCACTTTTCGTGACCAACTGGTAGTGCCCGACTCTTTGCGGAAACTCGTCATAAATGCATGTCATGACCTCCCGGCGTCGGGTGGCCATCTAGCCTTTAAAGGTACTTTCGACAATGTCCGCGATCGTTATTGGTGGCCTACAATGCACAAAGACATCAAAGACCACGTCGAAAGCTGTCTCTCTTATCAACACCGCAAAACGTCGCATCGGCCACCCACCCTGCCCACAGGGCACCGACCGGTCACCAACCCTTTCCAGGTTGTGGCTGTTGATCTTGTCGAATACAAATCACAGTCGGAACCGATTTATCTTGTCTGTCATCGACCATCTCACACGCTTCCTCATTCTCATACCCATTCCGTCCAAGGAGGCTACCGTAGTGGTCCGTCATCTCATTGACCGTGTCTTTTCGGTGTTTGGTCCGCCGGAAACTTTGCATTCTGATCAAGGAAGAGAATTTGAAAACCAACTCGTGAAAGAATTGCAAACTATCTTTGGGTACAAGAAAACCCGCACGGCCGCGTAACGTCCGCAAGGGAATTATTTTCTCGAACGTGTCCACAACACTGTCCACAATATGCTTGCCATGTATAGCAACCTGGCTTGTGATAATTGGTCAGAACTGTTGCCTTTTGTCCAGCTTGCACACAACACAGCCTATTCCAAGACATTGGAGGAAACACCCCATTATCTCGTCTTTGGCCGTGCCCCTACCCTGCCTGTCGAACTTATTCTCGGAGTTCCCGCTACCGATGCTCCGCAGAGTCGTCTTGACTACTCGCGTCGCACCGTAGAGAATCTGCAACTCGCTTACGAGTTGGCCCGTCGCAATCTCAAAGAACGCACGGGTAAGCAAGCTGCCGAAAACGAGAAATTGTCCTTCTCTAGTTTCAAAATGGGCGACCAGGTTTTGCTCCACCACCCGTACAACGAAACTGATGGCCCCAATCCCAAGCTCGTTAGTCCTTGGCACGGGCCATACACTGTCAAATCTCAAATCTCTCCTGTCATTTATCGTGTTTCAAACCCCAACGACCCCGCAGAAGTCACCGTCCACTTGGGTCGAATGAAACCACTTTTCCAACCTACGTCGTCCCCTGTCCCCGATTTTGAGGCTCTAGACGACATGTTTCTCGGAACAGCCCTTCCTGTCCCTGATCTTGATGGCTCTATGCACACCGTCACGATCGGCCCGTATGTCGTCGAAGCCATCGACGGTCATAAACGGGGAGTGGGCAAAGCGTCGGTGGATAATTTCCAATACCACCTCAAACTGCAAGGCCAGCCTCCACAGTGTGGAGTTTGGCGTCACTACAGCACCCTCCCACAATGTCGGGCAATGATCGATTCCTATCGAGCTGTAGTCATGTCTGAACATCCCTCGGCATTCGACCCGCCACGCAAGAAGTCACGGCGCCGTTCGTCTCGCCGTCGGAACACCTAAGGGCAGTTGTGTCGCGCGTTATCTGTTGTGTCCAGTGCATGTCTGCCTCGGTTTTTGCAACGACCGAAGCCCGGCGCCCGCGTGTCTGTCAGTATGTACTGTAGCAGGCTACTTTTGTACGCCTCTTTCATGGCTGTCTGTCTTCTGTCGCCTGTATTTATTGTTGTTCCTTTGCGTTGATCGTGCGGCGTACCGTGCACACGCACCTCGGGGCTGTCCTTTTTCTAACAGGCACGCCCTACGATCGTGTATGCACGTCTTTAGGCTGGGAACCTTGTCGTGTTTCGAGGAGTTAGCGCCGCGTGTCCATGGATCATCGTGGTTTGGGTTTTTCTGTCCCTAGGTCTATCGTGTCTGGTCCTTCCCACTCGTTGAGTAGTACACGAGATTTGACTACTTGTGGCGTCTTGAGAGTGGCAGTGACATTCCGCCACAGGGGGATTGATTTCACGGACGATTCGTCGAGAAGAGCGATAATCATACACGACGAACACCGTATCTTTCCACGGGTTTCATGGGTACCACACGCCCTCGTCTCTCCTCGCTGTAACGCCCTCCAGAGGGTCGGTTGAAGGATTCGAGACATGGTTGTCGCTGTGTGCATTTTTTCTGGTGCGGGCTAGTTTTCCAATCCCCAGAAAAGCGACAAACCTCGAGCTGACTCTCCTGTTTCATACATGATCTGTGTTGGAAACTGTGCCGTTATCCAACTTGTCAGCCATGACTTTCTCTGTCTTTTGTCTGTCCGTGCTCCTGGCTCGCATCAATACTGTCTGGCCACGATGCGTCCACGTTGCTTTAGCACACCCAGGATCTCCAATATTACGATCGATCACTCTGTCCACCGCACAGCGTCATTTCGCCGCATGCGCCGTCGAACTAATTGATGTCCTGCAGGCCACAGCATCTTTCTGCTGTGTTCAAGTAGTACACCTGTCTACGCTCTCTGTCCCATTCTCTCCTGTCGATCCTGGCAAATTCTTGTTCACGTGTCTCTCACCGCATGACACACCAATCAGTACTCTCTTGTCCAAGCATTACACGCTCGCCCTGTCCGCTGTCATTGTTCTGTCCTTCAAATTCACCCGCATCATTCTCTAGAATGATCCCGCACATTTTTTGCGTTCGAGCGTACCAAGAAACGGGGGGTAGTATGTAGCCTCTCAGTCGCTTCGTCCCTCATTACTGCTCGAGTTTTGTTGGAGGGAGCGCTACCACCAACAAAATTGGGGAGTGATGTGAGTGACTCTTGTCCGTTGAGAACCTACACACTACGCGGTAGAACTTTTCGTCCTCGCTGCACACTTTTGCATCGCATCAGTTTGTATGCGCGAGAGAGAGATACGCCGCACGCCATCTCGTGCGGCCTATTTCGTCCCCGCTACGGCGGTGTCTTCCTGGCTGCTGGCCTACGTCAGCGTGCCAGCTCAGCGTGCCAGCTCAGTGTGCCAGCTCAGTCCCCGCCACGTCGGCTTATCCGATGGCGGTGCCCTCGCTCTGCTCGCACCCCTCTGTCACTTCTGTCCTTGTCCCTTCGGCTGTCACCCGAGATCCAACTCTGTCAACCTTTGCCTGTCCGGTGCTTTCTACGCATCGTCCATACCCACGACCGTTGCTCACGNCGTGCCAGCTCAGCGTGCCAGCTCAGTGTGCCAGCTCAGTCCCCGCCACGTCGGCTTATCCGATGGCGGTGCCCTCGCTCTGCTCGCACCCCTCTGTCACTTCTGTCCTTGTCCCTTCGGCTGTCACCCGAGATCCAACTCTGTCAACCTTTGCCTGTCCGGTGCTTTCTACGCATCGTCCATACCCACGACCGTTGCTCACGGAGGCCTCTTGTACCTTACAAGAGTCGAGGATTCACACCCTCCTGCGGTGCTTGTCTGAGAGCCAACCTATATTAGCAGCTGAAGTTCAATAACCGAGGTCTAACCGGGAAGTATGGCCAGTTTTGGCTAGCTTAGCTCTCGAGGACCAAGCACTCCGAGACGGCACCATTTGTTGCCCCCTCGCAGCGTTTGGGTGAGGTGTGAGTTTGCTCTGTCCCGGGGCCTCATGCTGACATACTGTTCGTTTTCATTTCATATGCCCACGTTGACGTGTTGTGAAAGGGGAGATTTCATCTTCCATGGGAAGATCTTGCAGTTTCCCGCTGCATGCGGCAAAGTCAAGTACGGCGGAGTGCTCGCCTGGTGCTACGGCCACCGCTGCTTTGGGGACTTGTGCGTCATCTAAGCTAGTCTCCAATCTGTGTGCCGTGCACAACAGTTAATGTGGTACATGTTTCGTTTTCGTCGTTCGCAGATCGTGAGCTGACTGCCGCATAGAAGGCCACCGTCCAGGCAGGGGAGGAGCAGGCAGGCCGCAGCGTCAGGCAAACACAGGGGGAATAATTGCCTCCGTGGGAAATGGGGACGAGGTGGAGGGTAGTATTGCGGCTAGAACAGTAGCTGGAAGGTTGTTGGAATGGGGCGTGCACAGGGGCTCAAAGGCTCGCGTTTCAGCGGCAACTAGACAACACCACAGGCATGTTAAACATGCATCGTCCCGACGCGTACTAGCTTGACGTCAGTTTGTGGTATATCTTAGCGGTGTGCGCACACAGGGTCGGTCTCTGTGCTTGGTACCGTTGGGGCATGCATGCAACCTGAGGCGACGTCCTCGCGAGCATCTGCTAAAGCCATAATTGTCGATCTGAGGTACTCGCCCAGAGGAGTGTCGGTTCGAAACCATCGTTCGCAAGATATAGGGCGGTGGATTTCTTCGAGCTATCGACTCGAGAGGTTCGCGAGATCCCGATTTCATGAGCGGTTTCGCCTGTGAATTGATATATCGGGCGATGGTCGTGCGTGTTGTGTAGATCGATCTCATGAAGGGGCGAAAGCTAGAACATAGACGTAGAATTGGCTGTGCTTCAAGGGTGCTTCGTGCCGACCCTTTTGAGCGTTGCTCGTGGTGTACCAGCAGCATGAATATTTTTTTGGAACATGCTCCTGAATGTACTTTGATTCTTTGTTGTGATACGTGCTATACTCCAGATTGATGGCCTTGTGGGGGGGGGGGGGGGG
>CACKRE030000216.1:21004-32634 GCA_902602495.3 Ectocarpus sp. CCAP 1310/34 | reverse complement strand
CAACGTCTTTGCCAAGCGACGAAAACCCAACCCCGATGGCAAACACCGGGGGGGAGGGTGGGGGGGGTACTAAAATGTTGCTTGGCCCAGTCAGTCATTCGAGAATAAAGCAGTATCGGTTGCATGCTGCAGCCTTCGTTCAGTAGCTCCTGTAACACAATTGTTGCCAACAGCCATGAGAAGCCCGCTATAGAGGTTTGCAGGGGATTCCCGAAAACGCTGGCTATGTTGACTGCTGTTTCTTTATCGCGAGAATGGAATGGTCGAATGGAGAACTTGGCCATCTACCGGAATATCGAAAAAAAATGTCATGATCTAATCAGCATCGGATGTAGTCCACCGTGCCTTGATGGATACCGTCTTTAATAGCTGCTGCTGTTTCTTTATCGCGACAATGAAATGGTCGAATGGAGAACTTGGCCATCTACCGGAATATCGAAAAAAAAATGTCATAATCTAATCAGCATCGGATGTAGTCCACCGTGCCGTGATGGATACCGCTAGAAAACCAAACCTTCCAACTCAGTCATTATTTACAACAGGTCTGTCTCCTGCCTGCCGCCCGCTGCTGCTGTTGCAACAAGCGCGGGGTCAACCTTTGGTATCCCTCATCCGCGGTGTGGAAAGCGTGAGGGAGCACGTTTCCTGGATGTATGTAGATATCCATAGTGCCAAGTCCTGCACAAAAGTTGTGCCTTACCTTCATCATGCTTTCCACTTCTCCCTTTCGAGCGGCCTCCATCGCCGCGCGCTCGGCCTTCCGCTTCGACTTCGCCTGCTTGGCGGTCAGCTCCGCTGGCGCCGCGCCGCCCTTGCCCCCTCCTTTCCCCTTGCCGCCGCTCCCCTTGCCCTTGCCCGAGGACTCGGCGGCGGCGGCGGCGGCACTAGCCTTGCCGCCTTTGCCGGACCCCCCTGCCGCTGCAGCACCCTTGTTACCCCCATATGGTGAGAATCGAAAATAAGCAGAACCGACCGGTAGGGGTTTATTATACACATGATTTCAGGAGAAAGGTCTCGAAGATGTTGTATTCCGATATAATATGACCTGCGTGTTGTACATGCATGCATGTGTCGACCTTCACATGAACTGCTTGCTGTACTGCTGTAGTCCGGTCCGGAGTATTGCGGGGCAACCGAGCGTCACATTCATTCACATTCCGTTCTGGTTGTTTTGTGTACTGCCCAATAAAAAGGAGCAGTGGTATGCGTAGAGGAGGTTCAAATTCGTAAATAAGTATGGTAAACTTGGAAATTACAGCAGCAGCAGTTTTCCACCCAAGTTGTACTTGTACATCGTTTCTTCGAGCGTGCGAGCCGCTTGTTTGCTGGCCGTGGAATCAATTTTTCAAATCACAAAGTTCCCCTTTCACGCATGCATCTCACCTTACCACCCTGCGCCTCATTGCTAGCACCCTTTACTTTGGATCCCTTCCCGCCTCCCGACCCCTTAGCCTTGCCTCCCTTTCCCGAAAACCCGGTCATCCCTGTACCTGATGCCCCTGCTGTGAACCTGCCCGGAGCTGGTGATGCCCAACTCTCAATCCGTAGGGGCCCGCCAACTATGAAAAATCAATGGTAGTCACATCATGTTGTCTGCATCCACGGAGCCACTGGGTAACATTCCTATCCTGCGGGATCCTGCCATCACGGTTTATGGAACATTTCATGTACGACAATGATCACAAGAAACTGGGGCACGGCAGTTATCCGGGTAACGTGCGGAGGAGCGCTTGCGAAGGTGGCGCTGAACGGCTAATGTGGGGGTTTCGCTTTGTGCAAGATGGGTATCCGGTAGGGGGCGGGAGTTGCCACAACTCGCGCCCCCCAGGCAGTCTTGCCGCAACATACAATAGTCTCGTCGTATCACTTTCCGTCTCTCCGTCTCTGGCCACCCCAACACGCAACACGATCACAACAGAAGAATGTAACGGCAGGTGATACATCGGTTGCTTTCATGCGCGTCGATCTTTGTAACTTCGCCACTAACAACTGACTTTTAGCGTGTCATTCACTCATGAAAAATAAGATATCTATGGAGCTCCCGATGTCCCGGTAGAGTGCTAGTGCGCCTGCCTGTAGTAGATCGACAGGTGGAAGAAACGCAGACACACATGTTCGTGACGCTCGTTCCTCACACAGGATTTCCGTCGGTAGAAAAGGTGTGGGTGCATGGCTTACATGCGTCCCTGTGGGTGCGTAAAATTTGTTGGATACTTGCTGAGAGCGTGTTGTGTTTGGGAGTGGGAGCCTTTTAATTATGGGTGCGCCAAGTATGTACCGTAAGAGTTTTATTCTGCAAGTTCAGGGCTTATTGATATGGTCGAGTACTGGATCTGAATTGTAGGCGTGGTACAGCAGCTGAAGCACCGCTACTCTTATCGCCACCCTGGTCTGCGAATGACTGCAGCTCCTGTTGTTGTGGTGTTTGGAAAATTTCTGTTCCCACGTTCCCGCTTGTGTTGCTACGTAGACTACTCCGAGTAGTAGAGATGAACGATGGGAGCATCCACACCTCAACCCGCAGATCCAACACAATGCTCTGCGTGCTTCTTCATTGTGCAGGTTACCTTCTCTTAAGCTGTGACGCCATGTTCCGTGGCAGAGGGGGAATAAAGTATGCAACGTTCAATGACGCACAGCTGCTGCACAAGGTGGTGAACGGGGACTTGTTGGGTGTCAAGAAGGAGTTGGTGAACGCTGGAGTGAGTGTAAACGGCAATCCACGCCTCCTACGAGACATCACGCTCATCCTCACAACCGTGAAAGGTCATATCCGCATCGCTGAGTTTCTGATCGCAAGAGGAGCCAACCTGGAGTCGGCCTGCCTTGAAGACGTTGTAAACGAAATTGGAGAAATGTCCGTGAGGAAAGGGACGCGCGCACTTCATCTTTCCTCCAGCCCTGAAATCACCTCTGTGTTGCTGAAGGCTGGTGCATGTCCCGACGCCACGGACGCGGACGGGTGCACCCCTCTCATGTGAGCTGTCGAAAACCCAAAGCCCCCGGCGGTGGGGATGGTACGAGAGCTGCTCAAGGTGCCGACCCCAGGTTGACCACTAAGGACGGAAAGATGACTCTGCACTTTGCCGTGGGGGCCGGGAACATCGACGCAGCCTCGTGCCTGTTAGACGCTGCGCCGGAAAAGCTGAATCACCCGGCGCTAGAATGCCACATCACTCCTCTGTACTTCGCAGCGATGGGAGGGTATGTCGCTCTCGCCGACATGCTTATATCCAGGGGTGCAAGGACCAGGCCTTTGATCGCAAACGAAGGGACGGCGCAACATCTCGTGCTCGCTGTACGTGGCTGTGGCCTTTCTGCAAGAGAAGTCCGTGGAGCTCATCGTTGACAAAGGCATGAAGGCTGTTGGAGGGATTGCCTCTGTCCCTGCTGCTCTACTCGCAGCGGCGCGGTTCGGCCTTGTAAACGTCGTGAGGATGCCCATTGGTGTGCAATGCCAGGGCAGGCAGGAATACTGGGAAAAATTGTTGCATTTGGGATGGCGCGTGCTGACCGTCGCCGCTGGGTTCAACTCCCTTGAGGTAGCCATCCTCCTTTTGCAGGCCGGGGCAAACGAAGGTGCACTCGACGAAGGTGGGAAACACGCCGTGGACTCTATCGGATCGCTGGTGAGAAGCTCGATCCACGTTACGGACAGCCCTGCACCAGTAAAAACTGCTAGAAGGGACACAAGGGTGACGGATCCAGTGAGGGAGGCCCGCATTCGTTCCACGTTGAGGCAGGGCCAAGCGTTCCGAGCTCGATCATGGTTGTGGCCGCCCACCGCGCAAGGCGGCGTAACTGCCCCGACTGTTGCTCGTGGTGACACGGTGACGGCGAAACGAACGGCGTGTGTCCGTCGACCGAAAGGCACAAGGTTCTTCGCCAAGCCCGTCCTCGAGAGGTGAGGGGTGGGAGGGGGGGGGCGGGGCAGCTTGACTTTCCGCTCCAGCGGCCATGTGTTTTCAGGAGCAGTACGCGTCGCTAGTAACGCCGCCTTAGGTTGTTTTGAGTACTATTATAATGAAACCTAAGCCTAGAAGACCACCGGTTGGTGTTTCAACCGTGCACGCGTTGTGTAAGCACCGTCAGCCATTGCCGAGTGCCTGCATCTGGTTCATGGTTTGGCATGTTTCAATCGAACGCCACCCTCCCCGTTCCATTTTGAAATAGGAGAAACGCACACTTACCGTATAAGCATGATGGAAAACACACACATCGATGGTGAAGCGTTTTTGTTCATGGTTCTGGCTTCCCCGCAAGGCGACCGTACTTGAGTAGGTTTCAGGTTTAGGATTGACGCAACAAGTCCTCGTCTTCGTCTCTGAAAGTACGGATAGCGCCGCCACGTACATATGACACCTCTTATCGTGTCTTGCGCAACCCTCGAGGCTTTGTTGGCCGCCCTACACCAAGCACGTGCTATCTTTTGCCAAGTTCTTATTTCGGCCAGGGACATCTATGCTACTTTGTCCCGGATCTCGTTTGATACATAGCGATAGCGAGTGCCCCATGCTGGACAATCGCCCTGTCCAGGTGGTATTCGTTTGTTATCACTGCATGTCTACACCATCGGCCCTAGGACCCTGACGAACTGCAGGACCGTGTAGTTCAACCGCATCTGCTTCCGCGGTTATTCTCATTTACAACCAACAAAATGAACATCGACCAACACTTCAACAAACAAAGCGCACGGGACCATTGAACAACGATATCAATCATCTTGGTCCACAAGGGTTGCGTTGGGCTTCACTGCCCTCCCCGCTCTACCAACTGCCGGGTTAGTTAGGTATACCCCCGATGGGAGCACCATCTACCTGCTCTGTTGTGATCCTCTCCAGCGAAACGCATGAACCTCCTACGAGTTCATCCGGGTCTCCACTGTACTTTTCCAACGGCAGTTTCATGCTGCGGGTGCTATGCTTTTCCTCAAGCTGCCCACGGTGATCGTCGTACCGCCGAGTTTAGGACTCCGTTCTTCTGTTAAGCCCCAGGTTAAAATCCTCGGGTGCTTGTTATTAAAGGGTTGAATAACAAGCTATTTCGACGCTGGTTCTGTTTTTACTCAAATCAATATATAGAAAGAAAACCACCTTCCTGCCGTCTAGATGTTCCACATTCTACTGTTATCAGTAGAGGACACCATGAAGAGGCGTTCAGGTTTGCTATTGGAGCTGAAATATCGAAGGTCGCAGCAGCAGTCTGAAGACAGTCCGTAATCTGCATCGGAACCCAACTTTTGTCACAGCTGTGCTCACCGCCACGGACCGCAAACCCCTGAACGATGGGTCGTCACCAGTAGCTAGTGGGATCAGCTACTAAATAGTAAACAAATAGTTAAGGAGATTGGGGTCAGTGGTGGCGGGCACAAGCAGTACAAGACGTTGAATGTCGGTCAGCTTTGGTATATTTTCCGGAGATTGAAGGTCGCTATTACTACTACGACCATCGATATCACCACCAAAGAAGCAATTTGTGCACGCCAACACACACAGCACCGATGCTATATGGTGTCCTCTAGTGATCTCAGAATTTACCTTATTAGAACGCCTGCCGTTCTGGCTCTTTTGGTTTGGATTTAGACTGGTGTGGATTTTTTATGCTGATTTCAAAGGAGGCGTGTGGAGGTAGACGCGTGAAATGTGTGTTTTGAGCCGCCCTGTGTGAGAATTGCCGATTTCTGTTTTTCCCTAAACCTTCGGACTGGTCTTTGTCTGTCTCGTGGTGTGCGTTTTCTGGTGCTGTTCCGTTTCTTTCACAATCACTCATATCGTCAAAATTGCCTGTTGTCTAACGCGTGGCGCGGTCAGTCTGTAGACATCGATTCCTTACCCCCCCACACACTTCCTCATTTTGAAGCTTCGTCGTTCACTTTCCGTATGATGACAGGTACGCTCAGAAGCGGTGAGACAGGGAGGAGGCGGAGCGCTCCCGAGGCCTCCGTCGTAGGATTTCTCTAAAAAGCAGTTCAGCCAAGGCCATCGTTGATGTGGTTATCTCTTGCTGTTTCGCGGCTCGGCGGATTCGCTACTCCTGCTACCTTTGGCTAGATGGACGGGAGAGGTTACTACACGCCAAGGGAAGCGTTGTCTATCGTGACGTACGGCAGATAGATGCCGACACCATACCCGTGACCAAGAGGATATGTTCTTATGTGTACAGATGGAGGGTTTAGTTAGGCGAGGCATTAACAACCTTTTTCCCAAAGGTGTTGCAGCAGTAGTACTGGTACTTTTCTATCAGATCATCAGTAAAGCACTCTCCAGGAAAATAAACGAGGCATTGGGTAGGGTGACTGACGCCAAAACACATGATGGCAATTTTATTGGATGTATGTAGTTGAAGCACTTTTTTTTGTACATTCTATGTCGAATGTACCGCATGTGATTGCTCTCATCTCAAACCGTGGTAGGCGACAAAAGATGCCTCGCGACGCTGTACATGATGTTCGAGAAAAAAATTGTAATGTAAACATCACATTGGGGTCCTCACGTACGTACGTACTGAGCAACGAAGTACCACCACCATCACCACCACCCTGATCGTGTTAATTAGTTCCAATTTGCACGGGATGGATGGACGCGATTTCTTCGGTTCGGGTGGTTGGCATTTTGTATGAAGGCAATAGGGCGCGTAGGTAGATACTCCTGCTGTAGGATCGAGTGCATGCATTGATTGCAAATGTGCAAATAGCGCCCGCTTAAAACGTCTACGTTTGGCTGAGGCTGAGGCTGAAACTAATTTAGTTTCTCTTGTGAGCTATGTACTATATATATTTTTAATAAATGATGGCCGTCATTATTATTATGCAGAAAACAGCTTTTTTCGTGTAGTAGGGGTTGCAAATGGTACTCGAGTTCTCAGGTTTTGATATATATGTATGATGTTAAGGATTGCTGTCTGTTGTGTCGTATGCATACAAAAAAAGCGGTCGATTGGGGGGGGGTGGATGAATGAATGATGACCGGGTCGCGGAAACACGATGAATATTAATGTGCTTGCTGTGTGGCTTCGCATTGAGTAGAAGGATCCTTCTCAGAAATCTTCCATTGTATGGGAGTTCAATGATCAATGATACTCTGCCTCTCTTCGAACTTGAGCTGATGAGTTTTTTTCCGTGCAGTTCATGGATGGGTGCGTGTGTTGCAGTTCATGGGTGTCTACATGATGATGAAAAGAAAAAGGTTGCGCAAATGACCGTCAGTCGTCGTCGTCGTCGCGTCGTCGTCGTCGTCGCGTCAGGAAACAAATCCAACCATGGCCTCGCCCGCCCGTAAACCCTGACCCTGTTGTCACTTCCAGTTTCAATTATCGAAGCGGCAAGAGCGAACCTTCTACTGTGGAGATTATTCCGTTCCATCGTCCCCGTCATCCTTTTCTTGCTATTTTTTTTTGTGTTCTTTAGATCTTCTGATGGCTCTAGCATTTTTGTGACCACGGACGAGTCTTTGCTAGATTTTGAGATTAGCAACTGACAAGAGTTTAATGTGAAGAAAAACAACAACAACAACAGTCATCAGTGCTGGATGGATGTGAATAATGTGTTGCAAGGAGGAAGAGAGGCGCATTTCATAGGGAAACAGAACCGAGTACAACCACACAAGAAAAGGGAGGCTATATAAAAAAGTGCGGGGATAGAGAGGCTCGAACTCTCGACCTTCTGCTTATGAGACAAACGCTCTAGCCAACTGAGCTATATCCCCCCCGCACATTACGAGAAGTTGCGAACATAATGACATATGAACTCTCTCCCTGTTTTAGGATATAGTCGTACTACCTCTGTCCGAGAATATAAGCAAGGTTTGGAAATCCGGGAATATAAGCAAGCTTTCTCGATGAAGGTGTTTCAAGGTGTTTTGGACACCGTTTCCTTCCTATTTTTTTGCGTCAAGCTCGGATATGATAAGCGGCCAAGAAAAAACCAACATAAGAGGGGATGATAAGGTTTCATCCCCTCCCCGGAGAAACATTGATTTCCCTGCCATAGCGCTCAGTAGGGAAAAAGGGGTCCCATTTTTTCTCTCGTTTGCGGCAATGAATAGTGCTTTTTTCCTCGTTTTTTTTTCTTTGTATTTTTGGGTACTTGAACAACCTGTACAATCACGTTGCGAAGTATCTTCGATAGTTCTTTGGTGCTGACCGGGACCAAAGTTCCAGAGTGGCAAAAATCAGCAACTTCGAGGGGCCAAAATGAAGGGAAGGCGTAAAAAAAAAAAAAAAAAAAAGCGTTTTTCCGAAAAAAAAAGGTGTTTGAACCCAGGATCGAACTCACGGCCACTGAACAGCTCGCTTTCGCGGTGTATTTTGCCTTACGACCAAACCTTGCTTATATTCTCGGACAGAGGTAGTATAACAGCAGCGAGGGGTATTTACTGCATGCTGCTGCGTGTCTGCTATCGAACTCAAGCTACGCTGCTCAATGTGCGTGTAGAGAGTGGTGAGAGAGGGGTCCTCCATCCACCAGCCATATCTGTGACTTCGCGGTCTCTTGATCGAAAGAAAACAAAAACTTTGTCCTAGCAGCGGTCGGCGAAGATCCGTGACACATGATTGATGTGGACGATCGATGTAAAAAAATAGAGTTGGAGTTGTTGTTTCTCACGCTCGAGGACTGACTCCTGTCACCTTCGTTGCACCGTGACGGCCGAGCCCGGTTTGCTTGGGTTGCTTCCCCTTGGTATGCAAGAACCAAGACCCAAGCGCCACGCGCTGTGTGGCACAGCACTCTGTCGGACGGCAGCAAAAACATCTAGTCTAGTCCAGTCTATCTAGTCTAGATTAATATGTTTATCCAAAAAACAAGATCTTCATACGTTTTGCAGCAGGTATAGACTAGGTTCTTAGTTCTTAGCGTACTATCGTAGCGAATATTAAGGTTTGAGGACGGAAGAATAGCGCGTGCGTTCTAGCAATCTCGATCCAAAAAGTGCGGGGATAGAGAGGCTCGAACTCTCGACCTTCTGCTTATGAGACAAACGCTCTAGCCAACTGAGCTATATCCCCCCCGCACATTGGTGGGTGTCGCAGACGTCGCTTACTTTCTTACCGTACTTTCGCAGTTGCGGACGGTGGAAGAGTAGTTCTTGCTTTCCAGCAAACTCAGTCCAAAAAGTGCGGGGATAGAGAGGCTCGAACTCTCGACCTTCTGCTTATGAGACAAACGCTCTAGCCAACTGAGCTATATCCCCCCCGCACGTTATCATGCTATACACCTATGTTTGACGGCGTCTAATCTGTTGTTTGTTATTGACAGCGGCGTTCTCCTGCCCGCAATACACCACAGCATCGTCGGAAAGCTTGTTTACGTCCTCACTCATGTATGTATTTGATAGCCGGCCGGACTGTGGGGTAGATAGCACGGACCCCCCAGGCACAGCAGGCGCCAGTGTGCCAGTTTTTTTTTTGTTTGTTTTTCTCCCATCATTGGACTCTGTCGTCTGCCCCTCTGGCCCCTATCCTCCACTTCTACTAGCTAGACGACCCAACCGGGGTCACATAGGAGGGGGGGGTTGGACCCCCTCCTGCGGTTCATGCCTGAGGTATTTTTATCGCGAGAAGGGTACAGCAATCCCTTCCCTCGCGACTTATGAAGTCGGTCAAGTTTACTAACAACAAGCTTTGCAGCGCATCGCTTCCAACGGAGACTAGTTAATTGGATAGAGAGAAAAATGTGCCAGGGTTTTTTTGTTTGTTTTTCTCCCTCATTGGACTCTGTCGTCTGCCCCTCTGGCCCCTATCCTCCACTTCTACTAGCTAGACGACCCAACCGGGGTCACATAGGAGGGGGGGGTTGGACCCCCTCCTGCGGTTCATGCCTGAGGTATTTTTATCGCGAGAAGGGTACAGCAATCCCTTCCCTCGCGACTTACGAAGTCGATTATGGTTTATTTACCATCAGGTTGTTGTGAATGCTGGGATCTGGAGCGTTTTGGGCTGCCAGGGCGTTGGGAGGGTGTTTTCCTCACGGAGCCCCCAGATTCAAACTAATTCAAACGAAGCACTCGCCACAACAATTGCCTCCCGCCTCCCTTTCGCCCCTCTCTCTCTCTCTCGCTTACTCCAAGATGTCAGCACCCGAAGCAACACCCGGAGGAGAAGCACCTGCTGCTGGGACGCCGGCTTCGCCAGAGGTAGCTCCTGCCGTGGTTGAAACCAGTAACGGTAGAACAGCGGAAGCCAGCATGGCTCCCCCCTCGGCGGCCGCACCCCCAGCAGCAGCAGCAACAACAGCAGCAGCAGTAGCAGCGCTCCCTCAGCAGCTGGCAGATCACAACAACAGCAACGACGTCAGCGCCGCCAACGAGGAGGCGGAGGAGAAGATGATTACGGAGGAATACAAAGTCTGGAAGAAAAACACGCCGTTCTTGTACGACGTAGTCATGACCCACGCCCTGGAGTGGCCGAGGTGTGTGTGAGGGACGGCGGTAGAACAGCAGCACGATTGGGGTTATGTACACAAAAGATAGGTCATTGGGGAAAGCCACAAGCGGTGGGAGGGGTACTAGCACAACGACTCGGCGGCAACTAGCTCTGACGATTTCCGCGACGCACATTTTCCGAGAATGTTGCGCGCCATGCGACCCTGCTCAATTCAGTTTTGAATCACCCAAAATACGATTCCTCTCCCTCTAGTTCAAATTCAAAAATCAAATCAGGACGAGCCGAACGCGTGTTTTCAGACGAACCACGGGAAGAACAGGTTGGGCCGACCCAGCGTCGTAACTGCTGCCATTCGGGCGTGCATATGCCGTGTAGGATGAGTAGACCCCCCTGGTAGGCCATATACCGCTGGTGCTACGTCTCCCTGTTTTATCTGGGTCCTTGGGCAGTCTGCACGTGAGGTGAATCTTTGTCTTTGCTTTCGTTGCGAGGGGGAAAAACACGACACACATTCAGTAACCAAGTGGCCGTTCAGCCACACAAATAACAGCATCCAGCGGGAGCAGCAACGCAACCATCCCGTGCCACGCGGGAAAATCTCTAGTACGGTGTCGATCACGCTCGAGACACATGTAATCGTTTGAGTTCGTTGCGTACCACAGGATTATTCTCACCTATCGGCACAATTGCCCTCTTTGCCCGGGCAGCGTACAGTAGTTTAATCTTGGATGCATAGGTCGCCACGTCTCCACGCGAAGATGAGATGACCCTTGTTCTCGGGTAAACTGGACCCCCTGAGTCCACAGCAGGGTTCACAGCCGACTCGCCGACCCACAAGCATGCTTCGCAGCCCTGCTCTCAAGAACCATTTCGGCGGGGGTGTAGCCGATGGTCCCCAAGTGCCAGCAGTAGCCACTGGGCAGTAGTCAGATAGCGTTGGGGCGCCTTTTGTCACCATGCCATCTCCGGTTAGCACCCGCTGTCGAGAACCGTTGAATTTTGGCCGAGGATGGGGTGTTCTTGGTTCAAACGTTAAGCGACAAATGGCCGCGCTACATATAGTGGTGGTTTTTAGTGCGGGCTGGTAAAATTTTCGAGGCTACATCAATTTCTTGAGTGGGGGGGCCAACTGCTGCATAGTATGCGCACATTTGAGAAGTACTCCGCTCTGTCCCGACCGACCAATGCCGACATGTAGACTAACGGCGTGAAGATTGAAAGCAAGCACCAAGCGAGCGCCCCCCCCCCCC
>CACKRE030000215.1:0-55608 GCA_902602495.3 Ectocarpus sp. CCAP 1310/34 | reverse complement strand
CCAATTTCAGACTCCTCCCCCCCTAGGTTGGATCCATCTGAAATACTCGCTTTTCTTGGCGGAATGTTTTTTCTCGCATGCAAACATGCAAAATGCGCTGTGCCGAATCTCGCTGCCTCCAACTTCCGTGGGTCATATGGCCCCGCGGTCTCTATCAGCCACTACACAAGACTTGATGGCATAAACAAACACAGGTTGCGGGAATAGCTTTACACTGTGCATAGAAGCCACCGAAAGATGAAGACGATATGGAACGCACATATTAGCACACAGGTCTACCGTGGGTGACGTAAGATACCATACCCCTTGCGTCGATTTGTTCAAGCTCGATTAGTCCACGACGAAGAAGATGCGTAAGCCCAGCGAGACGTTGTCGGAAAGCTCTCAACGAGACGGTTCTCACACCACCATTTTCGGCATCACCACTCTTTGTGGTGGGGAGCCACCGAGGTTGGGAAGTTGGTCCAGGGTGTGGTATCGTGTGTCATCTACAGCAGTTGTTGCTGTGCATGCGTACGGATAAATAATCCCAACGACCGTCTGTTCGTTGCAGATTGCATTGTAGAGAGAGGAGGAAGAGCCTCTTCTTATGTTGTTGTTGATGATGACTCGGATTCAAAATTCAACGAATGGGTGCACTCGCCACCGCAAAAAGCATCGCAGATAGACTACTGCAAGGTATTGAGTCGGCTACCCCGCAGCTCATCACCCCGCCCTATCATGTAATATACCACACTATATCCGCTATTGAAGTACCATATACGGTATACAACAGACCCCCCTCCAAGATCTGGGTCTTTGGGTCTGTAGCTCTATTTGTTTTTTCAACAAGAAAAAAAGGGAAGAGAGTGCGGGAGAGAGACAGAAGTACAGCAGAAAGATACATAGTGTACTTCTGTAGACGAACAGCTATCTCCACCTATAGGCCATGAGGGCAGCCCGCGACGGGACGGTGGGCACAGACGGGGTCATAGAAGGGTTGATGCGTGGTCGCGGTGCGGCCGGTAGCGCAGGTTAGCCTTGTAGACCCCGAAACGATCAGTCGTCAAGCCACCTACACTACTCTATTTTCAGTATATTCAAATGATGNAGGGCAGCCCGCGACGGGACGGTGGGCACAGACGGGGTCATAGAAGGGTTGATGCGTGGTCGCGGTGCGGCCGGTAGCGCAGGTTAGCCTTGTAGACCCCGAAACGATCAGTCGTCAAGCCACCTACACTACTCTATTTTCAGTATATTCAAATGATGAGTGAAAATGATCAGTGAGAGGGCTTGTAGACCCATAGCTGGTTCTTGTACTTCTCTAATTCTTTGTCCCCCTCCCCAATGTGAGCCCTGCCGGCTCACTACAGCTCCTGTGGTTTTCCCACAATTCCCACAAGCACGCAGGCACACACCAGCACATATCTACCTTTGCATCAGTGGATCAGTGGCTCTCTAGGTTCGGGCGAGGGTATGTGTGGGGCTATGGTGATAGTGTATGTGTTACTACTGTATGTTGGACTCGTCTATACTGCTGCAGCTGTGTAGTTTAGCTGCTGACACGATGACTGGTGGATCTTGGGAGTGTACGATTTTCAAATTTGGAGGATATGCAGCATACCACGATATCCTGGCCTGCTTGGGCTTGATATGTCCCTCTTCGCTGTCCTCCTGTCTTTGCAATAGTGGCTTCCTAGATTCGGGCGAGGGCATGTATGTGGAGCTATTGATGTGTGTCTCGGTGAAAGGATATGGGGAGAGATCCATGGTGGCGTTCGCATACAGAGCAGTGTGCATTTTCGAATTTTGGCCGTTCCAGGGACATCGATACTACCCGCTGGCACTAACGTCTTTTCATTCGTCACCGGGTAGCGCGGTCGATGCGAATAACAAAGACACCCCTATTTAGGGATACAGGTCGGCAGCTTTATGGCATGCCACAACACCAGCATTTGCAAACGATCAATCAATGATTTGTCAGGACGCCTGTAGACCCAAAAGGGTTAACCCAGTCTCGGGCAGTGCATCCAGCCCGGTGTGCGTTTCACGAGCTTGATAAAACTGTGTGTACATCGCCAGAACTGCTGTACGGGAAACATTTGCTGACGTGGCTTCAGTATGAAGAGTGTCTCCACGTGTTTTGGGGACTTGTTTTGTACTAAAGCCAAGTCACCCTTCTTTGGTCTGGCAAATATGGAGCCAAGGAGCTCAGATGCTTTGGAGGGACTGTGGGCCCTCAACATTTTTTTTGCGGAGGGACTGGGTGATACTACTGCTGTATAGGATAGTTAAAAAGCCACCAAGAAGGGCACTCAACCTGTCTATCGTCACCTCAGAACCTTGTCCCTGGGACATCTCACCCCTAGATCCTTCCTCTCCCTCTAAGCCCTCCACCCGAGGCACTCCCGCCGCCACCAGCCTGTTCAGACTGGGAAGTGGAGCGGCGTTCGCGACCTTGTTGTGCTGCTACTTGCGCCTCTCGCACTTCGCCGTCCGTCGCCACCCATACACACACGCACATTCCGAGCAGCTAGCTGTCGTTTGATTTTTGCTAAACCGTGGTGCACGTTGATGGGCTCTCTCTTCTCATAATACATTATACACAAGCCGAGGCTAGACGTGCGCGGGGTTGCAAGTTTGAGAGGACGTCACTGGTCTTGTCGTCTTGTCGCTTGCTCTTGCGTTCAAGTCTGGTTCTGGTGTTTTGGTGTTCTGGTTCTTGTGTAAAAGCGGTTCGGAAGAACCCGGAATGAAACTATTAATATCAATCGGCACAAGAACCAGTGCGCATCAAATCTAGAACCGTATCAACACCGCAGCTCGACAGCTACTGCTACAGCAATGCTGCAGTGGTAGACCGGTTGACAAACAAAATTGGTCTGCATACATGCAAGAAGGAACGGAGCCCATCTGTGACCTACAGTAATAGCACTAGGGGAAATGGCGTGCTTGAGATCCTTGTGCTTGAACGATGGAGCAAACCTCTTCCAGGTGTACAGAATCCAGAGGATCCTCGCACACAGCCACAACTACACTGCTGTCGCTGCACTCACGGCCATTTTTGTGTCCTCCAGCTGCATACTGCTGTTAGACTACACATAAACAAACCAAGTGGGCAAAACTGAACGACATTTCGCATAGTTTGCTGCTGCAACATCGATCAGTACGTGACTCACGCCTGTTTATCTTGTTGTTGTTGTTGTTGACTTCACATTAAACCGTATGCCAGTTGCTAAATGCCAAAATCTAGCAAAGACTCTCGGCCCGTGGTCACGAAAGTGCTGGAGCCATCTGAGGATCTAAAGAACACGCACACGTAGCAAGAAAAAGGTGTACAAGAGCCCGAAGAGGTACTACTACACCTATCTATATATAATCCCTGCAGCACCGTACGCGTGCCCAAAACTGAACTACACGTCCGTCTCACCGTTCGACTACAGCAACATCACCCCCTACCTGTCCCACTCTGTACCAAAACGAATGATTGCCGACTACAGCATACTTGCTGTCTGAAGTGCTGTCTGTACAAAAACACCATGGTAGGCATGGAACAAGAAGCTGGCGGGGCACAAAGCTGCTGTCTGAAGTGCTGTCAGAATGTGTCTGCGGACGTACAGTGAAAAAGAACAACCAACCAAAGCCATGATTGCAATGGACAATCTTGTATTTCTCGTAAAACGGTGTAGACTCTGTAGTTTCGATACTGCTGTATATAGGCCGACCGTAATGTTACTTCGTGTTCTCGTTTTGAGGACATAACATCAGAACCTCAAGTCTGGTTGGTAAGTACCTGCTGCAGACGGGACGATGCACGCATGTTTTCGTATTTTCTGAACAAACTAAACATGATGATGGCAGGCTGGCGTGCCAGTCATGAGAACTGTGTATATATGTGGACTTGCGAAGATAAGACACCCCCAAGATCTTTGCGTGTGTCTTTATTATTAGCATCGACCGCGCCAACCGGCTGACCAATGAAAAGACGTCAGTCTTAGTGCGGTTGAAAACGCAAAACACTTTCATCTGCCATGAACTGAGACCCCGTGAGGGGGCAGCATGGGGGAGGCGAAAGTATCCTCCGGATCAAAGACAGAAATGGTAGCAACAGAAGAAAACTGCACGCGTCTACCAAAGCTGTTTCCTTGCACTCTGTAGTTCGTTTTGGATTGCTTTCACCATTGTCTTCCTTGTTATCGCCATCATCACTCTCATCATCCTTTTCACAGCAATCTTTTGGCAGTTCTTCCCTAGCTCTGTGTCTTTTGTTGTGGGGAAGGGTATCTGGCTTGCGTGTGTGTGTATGTTGTGGACTCTGCGTGTTGCCGCTACGCCGCGAACGAGGGAGAACGACGCCTGATCTGTAAGTGAGTATAGAAACCGTCGTGCTCGTAAACTCGCGAAACGGGTTCCGACGACCAACGAAGGTCTAGAATATACTGTCACGCCCAACCCCCCCCCATTTCAATTTCGCCTCCCGTGCTCATCAAGCCTCGACCGAAAAATCGTCAGCAGCGCTCTCGCGGGGCACGCAGTGAGGAAGCCCACGACTCCATTATCCCACCCACGTGACATTCCGCTTGCACACATTGCCAAAGCCCTGGTAGTGCTTGACGAAGCGCCTCGGGCTGCAGGCAGAACGGTCTCATCAAAGCGAAATTTCGGCGGGCACACGCACATCATCAGCGGTGCTTACACGAAGCTTGCTTGCGGGCATATGTCAAACAACCGGTCGGTGTGTTGGAACACGAGTACTTCTTCGCCGATTGGTGCCCTTGGTGTTGAGAGACCTGTCGTATAAGAGCAACAAAAGGCATACCGAAAATGTAGCGTTTCACGACAGGTCCGCTACTGCTGTGTATTGGAAGCATATGCAGTGTGGCCAAGACTGCCAAACGTTCCTCTGGGGGGGGGGCGGGATCTCCACGGTTGGTGCGGATGGTGAATGTAGGTGTGCTTGCGGAGACGAAACATGGTCAGAGTACAAGATTCTTGGGCTGCCATCCTGTGTTCCGTCGAAGGCACACGTGGTCTTCGGCGCAGGTGGGGTGCTCATGACGACGACAAGGCTGTGCCATTCAGCCTATCAACTCTATCGACAGGTGGGTGGCCATAGCCAGTATGGTCCCATTCCACAAGGCATCAATACACATATGAACACGGATCACGAGAGGGACATACTGTAGTGGATCCGCCCCAGGTACCACGTCGACGTTGGGTCGTGGTTGATTGTTCATTTCTGTTGGTGTCACGTACATCGACGGGTTTGAGTCCCGGCTACTCACTTTCCCAAATACCATTAAGTTCTACTCAGGCAGCGTCTGGCGAGGGGTCGGTCCCCGGAGATCCCTGCTCTCAATACCAAGCCATAAACCCGAGCGATCCACCCGGGTGCTAATGAGCTGAGCGTGTATCTTTAGTAAGAAAAAGTTACACCACTAGACCAGTCAGCGCTGACTGGTCTAATGGTGTAACTTTTTCTTACACCTTTGATTGTTAGACACACATAACGTAGTATCAAAGAGGACTCCCCAACCGAAATAATTGTCCTTGAGGGGGGTGTTCGAGGTTTTGAGTTGCTGCTGGAAGATGGACTTACTTGGAGTTTTTCAGAGTCGACGCATAATAACTCTGGTCATGATGGCAGGTAGGAGCCCCCCCCCCCCTTGCGGAAATTATCGGGAATAGAATTGTGGTGATGTCCATAGCTCACTTCAGATGTCAGATGCTTTGAACATTGTTCCACACCATCGCACCCCTGAGGCCGCATTGCATGCGCTTTGGCTCTCGGATTAATTGGTAAACTCTACTCTCCTCTTCGTTACCCTCCCATTCCGTGTGTGTTCGGTCGAGAATCCCCCAGACACCCTTCTCTCAGGATTGAGTCCAACGTGCACTGCCTGCCCTACATTTTTGCACAACAAGCTGACCGCAGGAGGTAGGGCTTGGACTAATCGATGAGCTCAGAGTTGTGGGCTCGACTAAGAGGATGAAGAAACCTCTCTATACCGCCAAACCCGCATGGTCCCACCGCACCCCCCAGTGTCAACTCACTTGCCGCGGGTATCCTCGCAACACTATCACTCACCACTGAATGGAGCACAGTGGGAATACACTCGGAATTGTGACATCTACGTGTGTGTTGTGTGTTTGCCAAAGTAGCAAGCTTGCTAGATTGATTGTGTTAACCTGGAACCGCTCCGCTCACCTGATCTACATCACATTTACGTGCCAAGAAACAAGGTGAATGTATCCCCCTCGTCCCTTCTATGAACTGGTCAAACATCACAGACAGCTTATCGCGGCATCCACTCCCTCGGTAGCGAAATGTCGTTGATGAGCTTGTATCATCGTGAATATCCACGCCGTTATCGGCCTATGCTACTTTGGAATGGTGTTGTTGCTGGACAGCGAGCGACTGTGGATGTCCACCATCGTCGTCATGTTCGGTGCAGGCCAACTCATGATGACCCCAGTGGTATTTTGACAGCGCGCATGTGGATTTACGGGTGAGAGTGTATGCAAAAATTACTCTCGTTTTCAGGTTATCGAATTGTTGTTTGTTACATTTTTTTATGCGAAGATTTTGTCGAGGAAGGGTACATTCTAGCAATCCACCCTCCATGCCTGAAGTAAACGTTTTGGCACACGCTCCATTTCCTTCCACCGGACAGCTTGTGACCATACTCCAAAAGTTGTCAAGGAAAGGTGTTGTTAGTGGTCCCCCTCCTCGTTTCTCCGTCCTGTATCAATCACGTGTCGTCCGAATGACGCCTGATGATTGATGACGTGATTCGCCTCCCAGTTTGACATCGAAAGACCAGCGCTCCCCTTTACAACCGAATCATTTCCCGTATGTTTACCCTCTCCGCAACCATTCACTCTTTGTTGCTAGCTACGACCCCCAGGTGACTCGAGAGACGCCGGATAATGGCGATATCGGAAGCACTGGATCGGCCGAGTGGGTGCTTGCGTCCAATGCCGTGATGTGTGTATTCTAGGCCCTGCCGTTGCAACCGTCCTAGCGGCGGCAAAATATTACGCAAGCGACCTCCGAGGGGAAAGGTGCCCGCAGTTTCTCATTGGTCAATTTTTTTAAAGGAACGTTCCAAAGAAAGGCGAAAATTCCGTTGTCGTCCGATGACGTGACCCACGGTCGAGAAGTCGCCTGTCGGCGAAATTCAAGATTTTTGAATTTTGGCCATGGATGACTGATTGATGATCGTACTAGCGAGAACAGCCGACCACATGTACGTGCCACAATCGTATCGAGCCACAAACGCAGTCCAGCACGTGAGCTTCTACCAAACCCCCGTCCTCCCCGGCCAGTCAATGATTGCCGGGGAAAACCATGGTCTGTGTTTGGCGCGGTAGGGTCATCCCGGTCATCCACACGGTCGATAAACACCGTTGTTCGTTGTCATGTGGGAAAATAGAGATTGATTGCTGGCAGCGTGCCGTTGAACCGCCGCACTAGACTACATGGGAGAGAGTAGAAAGAGAGTGATCCAGTATTTTGCTTTGTTGGTGGGGCTCGATCCTAAAGCCGTACCTCTCGGTCCTGTCACCACCCAGAACAGAATCGACGGGGGTGAGAGAGAAACGTGCTGCGTGTCGGTCAACATCTCTTGGTGGTTGTTGTCTTTATTGTTGCTGCCCTCGCAATCGAGTTGCTTCCCTTGTGACTCATGTGCACATACACCTCCCGTCGGCGATAGGGAATCCTCATGGAGGCACAACCGCCCCCCGTTTTGCCGAACTCTTGCTGTGTGTACGTACGCGTGCGATCGATCATAGGCAAAGCCAACGGCCCCAAGAGCAACTTCGGCCTCACCGCAGGCGAGACCGTGGCGGGCGCGATGGCGCGAGAGGCGGCCGCTTCTGCAACCTTGGACGCTGCCGTCACCAAGGAAGCAGCAGCAGCGGCGAAGGAGGACCTTGAACACGCGACCAAGATGCGCAAGCTCACCGAGACGGCTCGGAGAGACCAAGCGAGGGGTGGTGAGCTGGAGGGATATCGACGACCACGTCTGTCGTTGTTGTTGCCGTTGTTGTGGTTGGGTGACTACCCATTTTGTTCCCGTTTCGTCCCATGTGAAAAGCCCCCCTCGTGTGCCCCGCACCCAAGGCAGCCAAAGCATTTCCGCTCCCGTTTGCATTTGATACGTCGATAGCGTGTTCGTGCAAGTGACCCGTTGAATGACATTGTCGTGACCTCTGCTTTGCTCGTCATGATGATCTGTTTCAGCGACCTCCTGCAACGTCGGCAACTGCGCATGCAAGAAGGGTGGTGAGGAGTGCACCTGTGTCGGGCACGCCCACCAGTCGAACGCCTCCGTCGGTGGTAAGCTGTGAACATATTGTTTTCGTTTTTTCCCTGGTGTGAGAGGCACCCAACGCAACCAAAGCATCCCCGCTCCCTCATGAGCGGAATGCATCGATACCACGGCGTGCGTCTGACCCGTTGAATGAAGTTTCTCGTGGAGTAAATTATAATGCCGCCAAAGCGCGCTTTTTGACTTTTTTTGAATGAAAATTTGACAGTCGATCGAACAGAACGCAATGCATTAAGAGCGAGCAACTGCTGCATGGTTGGATTGAGCCTATTCCCCCGCCCGTCGTGTCCGTTGCAGGCGTTTCTGTTTTGTTGCTGTTTCATTCTCTGCACCCGTTCCATTCCGACCCGCCCCCGCGTCCAGGTCGATCGCTCGTGTGTCTTTGACGTGTAGTCACTTTCGTGTGCCTACGTTTTGTGTATGTGATCCCAGGCGTCGCAATAGGTTGATCACATATATGACTATTTCTTCCCGTCGGATATTATTGTCGTCAATGCTTCAAAAGGCGCAACCAAAGGAACTGGGGCGAACCAGGTGGGGGGCGCCCCCAGCAACGGTGCGGCGGCGAAAATGCGCAAGCCCATCCCCGGCGCGCCCAATCCCGCGAAAGCGCATGGCTTCTGCTTCGGCATCGGGGCAGACGGCGTGGCTCTCTCCGAGAAGCTCAGGCAACTGTTTGCCGGTGAAGACGGGTACGGGAACGGGCCAATCACCTCGGACGGGTGCAAAACCCCCATATTCGAAGAGGTGGGAGTGACGAAGACGGACAGAGTCTCTTGGCAGCTTGACGAAGACGGCTGCCTTATCCTGCCCCCCCACAACACCAACAACCCCGGCGGGAAGCACCCCACTTGCCAGATCGGAGGGACTGTTCCCGTCGAGAAGGTCAACGGATCGTGGCGGCTGTGCTCATGGGCGCTTCCGTACGTCTCGACCGGTCGGGTCGTGCAAAAGATATCGCACAACCAACGCCACAACAACGCCCCACAGAAGAGCAGGGCCCGGAATCGGGCGCTGAAGCAGGGCGTTTCAACCGTGTAAATGCTGCATTCCAGGAATGTAAGATAGTCCTCTGTGTAGTTCCATATTTGATTGCGTCGTGAGAATCGAAGACGACGCGGTATGTCCCTTGGCGAAGATTTTGAAGGAGGCACCAGTGTAGGCCTCTTCTCGAGCAGACACAGCCATTCGACTGATAAGTGCCGATACCAATTCATGAAAAAAAAAAACACTGGTGTCGGTATTTATGTGTGTGTTGCCGTAGGATGTTGGGTATGTATGTGTGATGCGGTCATCCACCGCGGCTTTTTTTCATCCCAAGGTGGCGTGGAGGGACAGAGACAGTTGTTACGTTATCATCGTTGTTGTTCCATCACATGGATTTTTGTCACATCAGCAGATGATTCAGTGCATGTATATATCATCAATCAGAGGTAGTTTGACGATCACCCCCCGATTGAATGTGATTTGTCTTGGATTATTGGTGGTTTTACGGTTGGATTTCGACCATTTCGATAGGCGCGCGATCGGTAGCCGTTGATCAAATTTTGTTCGGTGCGTTCAACTTGTAGGTTTGTCTTGTTCTGGAGGGCAACAGTGAAACATTCGGAAAACAGTGCCACTGCATTTGGCTTTGATTGGATCAAAGGCAATCATGGTATCAACATTCCCTCTCCGTGTAGCAAATTCCCCGATCCACACAACATCACAACCGTAGAACGGGATGGGAGATTGGTGGGCTGATGTATCATTAGCGGGAAGTGTGAGCTCTTTTGAATTTTGTCGTTGGTGGAGATTGGCCGATGTTGACGCGTACGTACCTCGGACGTTGAGAAGGCAAGACGTTGTATATGTATACTCATTGAAGCGTTGCAAAAGCGGTTCGAGATGGCGGGCGCGAGGGAGCAATGAGCAGACTTGCACAACCAACTACGTTTGTGCTTCGTGTTTCTGTCGTTTTGTTCCTGTGTCCGACTGTCTGTGTCTTCTCGCTAGTGGCTGCTCGCACAATAATTTCGTTTGGTCTCCAAACGTGAGAACGCGATCAGACACAACGTTGTGACACGGTGCGGAGACCCTCACACACACTCAGAAGCGGAAGGAAGCTTTGTCCGTTGTCAGCATTATACCTGCGTGCTTTTGGGTGCGCCACAATGTTGCTGGAAAGCTATCAAACCCACACTAGTCGTTCGCGTCCTGTCTGGCCCACGAGTTTTTATTTATGCAAACATTGTATATTTAATTTCAGATTCTTTAATTTCTAATATTGTAACACGATTCAATTCGTCGTGTCAATTCTACCCCCCTCCCTCGTACGATAATCCCCCCACTGCCTGCAATGACGGTCTTCAATCCCCTCTACCCTAACGACTGAACTCTTACGCTGCAACGCTGGCGATAAATGACCGACAACGACCCCGACCCACCCTACCAAATCCAAATCGTGTCCTTTGAATACCCGATAGGAAATCGCGGCATGTAAAACCTTTAGATCACCAAACACGCGTCGATCACCATCCGTCGGCAATAGTTTCCTAGCGGCAATGTTGGCTGACTTGCTGTAACGTTGATTTATCTCTGCGGCCGTGAGACAGGAGGTGTCTTTCATGCTCCGCAACTTTTTGAGACCTTCGATGAAGTGGTCGTACTCGCACAACAACAGGACCCGGGCCACAGTTCCCACCTTAACCTCTGCCTCGTAGGGGCCACGCGTGCCTGGTTTAAAGTCAGCATTCCCGGCAAGCTCCGCTAGACCCCTGCCGGACACAAACGACAAGGCGCTAGCAAGTTCAAAGTAATTCGGGCGTGCGTATCTGATGATGGATTCCATGGTGTCGATCAGATCACTCGCGTGCACCGTTAGTCCACGTCTGCACTTGACCTCCAAGGACTCCCGGCGTTTTATTCTCGGAATGCTCTTCTCCTCCGGCGTGAGCTCTAACCGGGAGACGTAGGGCGGTAGCAAGCGCACCTTCCTAAGGAGGTCGTCAATATCGGCGAGTCCAGTGAACGACACCTTCCGCGAGTGTATCGCGCGCCGGCCCGACCACTTTCCGGGAAGGTCTAATTTCCCGAATGACACAACGCGATCCCAGGCCGTCTGTAGCTCTTTCAGGTATCCCTTCCGCCCCTTCGTCTTCTTTGCCGTGGATGACCTTTTCTTGATAAGGACGAGCAATTGGCGGATTTCTGTTTTGACGGGACCTGCATTGTGTCGGGCGCCGAATGTTTGCATCCAAACTTCCCGGACCCTTCTGACGTTCTTGTTTAAGGAGGAGCCAGGGTGCAGCTTCCTCAGAGCATCAAGAACATCGCTTGGATTCTCGTGCTCTTCCAGCCATTTGGCGCACATTGATATCTTTTGGTCCATGTCGAATACTACTACTGTATTAACAAACACACACATTATTTCCTGCACTTTGTTAATGATGGGGCTTCTCCTCCTTGCCACTATCATCTACCTTTTTCTTTTTTGTGCGCCCTCTCCCCAGGCTACCACGAGCGCGATTGCATCTCAGGCACTTGACATCCACATTGTCGACAGTGTGAGGCAAAGAGCAGTCAAGGCGGTCGAGAGTCGGTTGGCGTTCGCTGTAAACGGCCCAGACAAGCTCACATGAGCAAAGGCTGCATCTACCTCCGTACGAGTTCAGGAGCTCTTCGGCAAGAGCTTCCCTATGCTGCATACCCTCGTCTGGTCCAAGACGGCCGGCCGTAACGTCGGCATAGATGTAGCTTGAAATCTTCCGATAAACCCACGAAATCCTCTCTAGGTCAGACATGTTGCTCTCGCTGCGGTGAATGTCTTCGATGACCATCACGTTCGAGGGTCCGGTCGCTCGACTTACAGCCGTGTACAGCCAGTGGACGTCAGCATGAAAGTGCCGGGCCTGATGTATGATCAACCTCCCTTCCACTGTGCGGCCTTGGACGGCGTGCACGGTACATGCTCCTGGGGGGTCGAACAAATTTTCTGCCTCCACTCGACAGAGTGAAGTTTCCTCCAAGCTGACGGCACCGTCAAATGCGCTTGCGACAACGACCTCATCTGCCGAGGATCGGGTGATACTGTAGGTGTGATTCTTGTGTATCTTGCCCGACTTTCCAAGGTCCCGATATTGTGCGCCGACAAGCGTTGCGTGCCCGAGCGAATCCCAGCCACCGAGTTCGTTGCACCCCAACAATCCTCGGAAGGCATGGAACCGAGCGCAATCTCTAGTGTAAGCGAGGTGAAAATCTGAAGGGCTTGGGTTAAAGTGACACCTCCCACCAAACCTCTCGATGGCTCGAGTCTGCGCCTCGTGACTGTCGTTCCCTGCGGCCAGAATGTGCAAGAGGCCGTCATCCATCTCCACCTGGTCTTCGATAGTTTTGTCTCGCTTGCGCGCGAAGACATGGAAGCACATGGGGAAGGCTTTCTCGAGGATGACCTTCCTGTCGACGTTGTCCCTGCTAATCGACATGCCGCTGCTATCGCAAACGGGCTGGAGTTGATGCACGTCGTACGTCCCGATCACGTGGGTACCGCTGCCGTATGCGGCAGCCATGACCATGCTTAGGGTCCGGAGAGGCATATAAGCAGCCTCTTCGATGATGATGACGTCGACCTTGAGCGTTCGTATCGATCCCGCCGTCTTCCTCACTTAAGAGTCATCACTCAGGTAGAATCCGAGCTGGTGGTCAGCGGTCTTTACACTCCACCCGGATGGAAGATTTGTGTAGGACGTGCGCAGGCTATTGGTGGGGGTCAAGACTAGTCCTGTTTCAAATGTGGCCGTAGCAGCGCGTATAGTGCAGTAACTTTTCCCGGTCCCTCCATGCTCTCCGGTCACAGCGCAGGCGATCCTTGAACCTTGCGGAGACAACATGCCGCGGAACAAACATTCCAGTTTCGATGGTGACTCCGCCTCGCATATTTCCGGCCACAGATCGCGCTTGGTGTGCTTGCCGAGACGACGCCAGGCATCGTGAGCGCCTTCCATCGAATTGAAGCGTGTCCCGATGCCATCCCACAGCGGGACCACTAAAAACGGGGGTTTTAGTGGGCAGGGAATTTTCCTCATGGCCGGAGGTAACGCATCTAGCGATAGCTTGACCACGATGCCTTCGAACACCCTGCTCTCTCCAGTTAGCGGATTCTTCAAAGCCGGTTCAAACTTGAGAGTGCCGGGAGTTTTTTCGTCGCCGCTAAACAAATGATCGAAGCGGAGTCTCATCTTGTCTTGTACCGACGAAGATCCCCTGAAGAATACTGCGTCACACTGGTAGCTAAAGTCGGACGCGCCGAATGATTCGAGAGCGTTCCTCGCCTCCAACACCCGCAATCGAGTTTCGTCTAGGATGAGGGTTCCTAACGCCCAGAAGCCATCTCTATACCAGGTCCGTTCTGCCTCGAAACAAAGGTATGCATCACCGGTGCGAAGTGACTCGATACCAAGGGCCCCTTGTCCCGTCCGAAGCTCGGCCTTGACGCGATCGACTTCACACAGGACAGGCACGATTTTGCCGCCCACAGCGGAAGCCTCGTCAGNCGCACCTAACGCCCAGAAGCCATCTCTGTACCAGGTCCGTTCTGCGTCGAAACAAAGGTATGCATCACCGGTGTGAAGTGAGTCGATGCCAAGGTCCCCTTGTCCCGTACGAAGCTCGGCCTTGACGCGATCGACTTCGCACAGGACAGGGACAATTTTTCCACCCACAGCCGAAGCCTCGTCAGTGCTCGTAACCATGACGGCATCTATCCTGTCCGCGTATCTCTGCTGCAACATACCGCTGGCCCGCACGAATATTCCTTTTTTGAATCGGCGTGCACAGTCGGCATCCTCGAGGAGGGGATCACCCAGCTCATGCGCGAGCAGGTCTCTCACAAGCTTGGATATGTGGCACTTGCTGACCGTTCTAGATGGTCGCACGAAGTGGGTGACTCTATGGCGAGGCGCGTTGTCGATGAGGTCGAGGTAACGCTTGTAGTTTCGGCCGAAGACTGGCGTGACATCCGCGTTAAGGAATACGTCTGGCTCACCGAGCGCGTCCAGCTTGATGATGTATAGCGTCCAATCCTCGATGTTGTGGCCATCGAACTCCTCCACCTCATCCATGTGGCCGAAAACGGGCACCGTCTCCATGTTCATGAGGGCGGCCGTGTGGGCCCCGTTGATGTCACATTGCCAGTCTTCCCTCCCGTAGCAACTCCCGGACGCGTCCTCTGCCCCGACGATCGGCCCCCGCCAGCATACTCCAAGGAGGGCGAGCAGAGACTGGCTGTACTGGCTCGATACTCGAAAATCCAATACCCCGCGGTAAAACTTGAGACCCAGGGCACTATGCAGCTCGATCAATCGTGTTGCCTGGTCGGGCTCGAAGTCGTCGGGATCGAGCCTACCCATGCTCGCGCTGCACCAGGTTCGGATGATTATGCCCTGCGCTGGCAAGGACAGTGAATCCCAGCGACTGTAGTTCGTGAGTTTTCCCTTGCAAGAGACCCCAGCGAGGTGTAGGTGGAGCATGAGTTCGTCGAGGGCCGTTCCTGGAGGCGCGTACCACGTCTTGCATTCTGATACCTTCCTCCCATGCTTCCGCTTTTTTTCCACTGCTTGTCGGTTGTGCCCCCCACCTGTTTGTTTGATGGCCATGATATCACTCACAATGTCAGCGACACACGAGAAGGTCTTGGTGCCAATACCAGTCACATCGGGCTCCTCTTCTTCCTCGGTCATCTCAGATATTCGGCGGAATTTTCGGTACGTTCGTACTCTGTGCTCGACTGCCACGTCTAGAGACGAACCAAACCTGTCTCTCCAACGACCCTCGAGCACAAGCCGGTACACATGTCCCTCACGAACGCCAACGTGTAATGTAGGGGGCCGGAGACTAGTTTTCCCCTCGGATGGTCCAAGAATATTGGCACCCGTGCCCCGGTGTGACCACACCACCACGCCGGCTTTGGTCATAGAGAGCCACTTTTCGAGATGGCGTAGTGTCAAGGCGGGTGGTTCTGTATCCCCCGAAACCCATTTGTCGAACTCTGTTTCGCCGATGTCTCGCTCCAACAGGATCGAATACAGGTTGCGAAAGTAGTTCCCACCGTCGAGAGCGTTCTTGTTTTGTGCGGGCGCACCTTTTTTTGGCCGACCACCACCACATGAGCTCGTAAACGCACCCGTGGGGTCTACATCACGAAATCCGAACCTCTTCCTCTCCCGTGCTAGCAGATCGACTTGACTGTCACGCCAAGTGTCGGCGACGAGGACAGCAAGACAGGCGCCAGGAAGCTGTTCTTGCCATTTTTTGCCGAACGCGGTCATGGGGGTATATCGCACAACTCTGTGCCCGAAGGTCGCTATGTTAAGCTGTCTGAAAAGGGGGCTCTGTGAGTCGACACCAGATCGGACCTGGAGGCTCAAAAGAGAGAACGGAATGCCCTGGGAGTCGACGTCGATCCTCCTGCCAGCTGATGCCCAGCAGAGGATCACTCGCCAGGTCTCGTCGGCCGATGATACAACCAGCTGGCCTTGGCCACCGCCCTCTACGTCCACGAACGCTGTGCGCCAAGCCTCAGCGTCACGCGGGTGGACCATGCCTCTTTCAAGCACCATCCTCGCCCAAGTTTGAAAGCTGTACAGGTTGGGATCTCCTCCGACGGGGTGTGAGTTGAACCACGTGTGTCCTGGCCCCGCTGATGAAGGGAAGGAGATGCGAATCCTATACCCTGTCCCGAAGACGGCCTGCCGTCGATAGGTGACACCTCGAGGCCCCCTGTATCGCCACCCGTTGCTCCTGTTTGCCAGGGGCTCGGCCTGGTCCACCTGCTCAACGTAGCACCACCGGTAGCTGGCAGCACGTGATGACGATACAGCAGCCGTGGTTGACCGCGCCATCCTCTGTTTGAAATGAGACAACATAATTTTTCACTTGTTTTACCCGAAGCGTCAACCACGGTGGTGGCACTTTCACCGTGTTGATTGATGACAAAATATATCTGTCTCTCTCGATTACTCCGAATGTAGTAAAGACGCGGCTGTAATGCAGAAAATTCTTCTTCTCTCGTGTGTGGGGGAAGGACGTATTTGTGAACGTGTGTCGGTGTTTCCCGCGGCGAATGTTTCCCGTCGAGGTTTGTCCCTCTGCTGTGGGCCTCGCTTCTTTTTGTCCGAAGACCGTCCGTCGTCGTGCGGGTGCAAGTGGGTACGACGAAAAAAATACAAGAAGAAGGGCGGGGATGGAGGCTCAAAACCCAGCCAAGGTATCTATGGTCGGTGTAGCCAGGAGTAAACTCGCTCCCCCAGGACACAGGACGGTGTGGTCGGCGGCGGTTCCCGCGACCGATGGATGATGCCAGCAATTTGTCAATCACGGCGAATTTGAACTTTTCGAGTTTCCCCGAAAAGTGACCTCAGAACCATGGTCGACGTCATCGGTCGACCATGGTTTTTTCGCCTTTCCACAGAACGGCGCTGAAAAAAAATTGGCCAACCAGAAAACTCTCCGTGGCAGCGTTTCTGGGTCTGATCGTGTTCTGCGACTCCATCATCTTGAAGAGCGGTACTGCCCTTGTGCGGACTGTGATTAAATATTTGCGGAACAGCGTGTAGCGTTCCGAGGGGGCCAATAGCGTGGTGGTAGGAACGGTAGGATCGCTACAGCTCTGTTGAAAGCAGCCAAAAATATCAAGTTCGCGAATTTTTGGGTCGTTGTGTCCCTGTTGACCGCATTATTTCTCATGATCGGCCTTTTCACGATCTATGGCGTGAGCGCACCGTTGATCTTCGTCGGCATTCCGCAAGGGTTCTCACCGCCCGTATGGTTCTTTTTCAACGTCCACCTGCACGCTGGGAGGAGCAGGAGTCGTGCCGCACCCGATGTCATTCTAGGAGCTAGCATCAGCGAAACGCGGCAAGAGTCCAGTGTCGGAACTGGATGCGTCTAAGGTCAAAAGGGGCTGTGTTTGTTAGCGAGCGTCTGTCGTTTCGAATGAGACCCCCGCTTCGCCCTAGTTCACTGATTGAGCCCTCGTGGTCTCTCGTCACATTTTCCTAGCGATAGCGACGTGATTTCACCCTGGAGATTTCCCGGCGTTTTGCCGTGTGTAGAACTGGGGCAAAGGTCATCAAGATTTCATTTTCCGTCACGACACGGGGGCGGTCGGAGTGGAAAACGTGCTCAGTCGTTGTTGGCATGCGAGAAAGAAAAGCAAAGGTCTACTGAGATCGTACCATTCATTCCTGGCATGGGGAGACATGCGAAAAGTGGGTGGCACGTACCGCGTTGCCTGTACACAGCCGGTCTACCACAGGCCAAGAAACAAGACAACACAAGAAGAGCCTGCGCTGATCCATGACTGACTCTGCCAGCCAGAAAACACTTTGTTCTCGCACCACACGCTACAGAGAATTGCTATGCGAGACATGGCCCCTCACAGCAATACCGATCCGCTGACCATGAGGCCGGCGTTTGAGGCTCAAGACTCTAAACTCTACGATAAATTATGAATCTACAAATGAAGAACCTTCACACGATGCGTGCGATGGTTGTTCTTGAGCCAACGTGTGCACCCAACCATTCGACGGGGCCCACCAACCGCAAAAGTGGGCAACGAAACTGACAACGGGCTGAGGCATGATATCCGAATCATCCCGGGAGCAAGAGGTCTCTCTCTGTACTTCGTGAATCGGCGCCGCACCATGGATGTCGTGGGGGCAAACTCGTGGTGACGATTTCCCACGGAAGAACCACAGCAACGAACGGCGGCTACAGACTGGGCGACGGACGCCGACCACTTTGCCTTGAAAAGTCGAGGAATGCTCAAACCTCCAACAATTACCAATACCACCGACAGCACCGCCGTTCTCTGCCATCAAATAACCCACTTACCATGGCATTAAGCGCAAACGCCCCAAAACCTTGACAATAAAATACCACCTTCCACACCTCTCGCCTTACGTGCGAGAACCAAAGGGGCGCCAGCGAGCAAGCAAACACGAAAATAGGGACGAGCGTGACAGGGACCAGGCTCGTCTCTCCACACCCCCTCCCTAACGCAACAAAATTGTTTTTTGGGTGTGACAAAACTCCCCAACACCTCCGGAACCGAGCCGGCTAGACGGAGCGAAACCCTTACGCCATCCAGCTAGGTTTCCTGAAGTTTTGTCCCGAGTAGACGGCCTTGTCGCCGAGCTCTTCCTCGATCCGCAGGAGCTTCATTAGGAAGGGGTTGGGGTGGGGGTGACCAGATAGTCAAGGCAGGGGTCAGATAAACAAAACCACAGTAATGCCACTCGTGGTTTTCTCTTCTCGACGAAAACGATCGCATCGAACGCATGCATGAGTCATACGGGTACGTCTTCAATCAACATCCACGTTTTATGGAGAGGTAACCGCAGGGGAACGAGTGAGGGAAAAATTCCAACCATTCTACCGGGTACACAAAGTCCACGCGAAATTGGTGCGGATAACCAACGAGACCTCTGAAGAGACGAGCGCACGGGTGCGCAGTGGATTGGCCAGGACAACCCCCACGACCCGAGACACAGGCGGTGAACGTACGCTACAGGTATCGAGCTCGTCTGGTCCGCGCACGAAACAAACAGCATCGGCCCAAACGACGACAGCAGCAGGACAGCATTTGCAGGACTGCTGCTGTCGTTGGAATTTTTGGGCTTGGCTTAAATATAGTCAGCATCACCACCACGAACCATCACAAACAGCAATCAACCTGCATGTACTTGGCTGGGCTTACAACACAGTCAGCACCACACAAACACCACCAACAGCAACCAACCTGGTTGTACTTTGCGAGGCGCTCCGACCGGCAAGGGGCCCCCGTCTTGATCTGACCAGTGCACAGGCCCACCGCCAGGTCGGCGATGTAGTTGTCCTCCGTCTCCCCGGACCGGTGCGAGGTCATCACCCCCCAGCCGTTCTGCTTGGCAAGCTTGACGGCGGCGATAGACTCGGACACGGATCCGATCTGGTTCACCTGTTGTGCGAGTAAGGGAACGGCGACGGAGGTTCGGAGCGAGGACGATACAAGCGAAGATAGCGAGATGGGGAGGGAGAGAAAAAGAGGGAGAGACAGAGGTAGGAGCGGAGGACGTGTATCAGGTACTCGTTTGCTGTGATAGTTCACGAGAGAATGTGACCCGGGCGAAATTCGTCCTGTGAACGCGAACCGTGTTGCCCATTGCAAGCGTGGGAAAACTAGCCTGGACACAATCTACGTAATACCGTCGCTTCCTTGCATCTCACGTACGTCCGATGTCCCCTCCAGCCACCGGTCTAGCACACCAATGTGCCCATTCAAAAATAGCTTCACGACCAAGCCCAATACATATCCGCCGATCTGGTCAACAAACACGACATCTCTGTATCCATTTCGCGGTTAATGTCGACACGGTGCACTCTCCGTGCCAATCTTTCAATCCACCATCGAAAAAGTACCCACGAAAATCGCCCTACAGCCGTGAAAAGCCAAAGAGGGTTGCGTACTTTAACCAATGTTCCACCATTCGGAAGCAAACAACACGGTAGGTATGTAGCAAGCAGCGGCATCAACCCGAAAACAACAACAAACGGCCATAACGCCAAAACAGCGATGACAATATTGCAACACAATGGTGTATGTGTTCCAGGCAGCACCTTGAGGAGGAGGGCGTTGCAGGCACCCTCGTCAGCGGCCCTCTTAATCCGCTTGATGTTCGTCACCGTCAAGTCGTCACCGACAGTCTGGATCTTGTCCTCCACGCTACCCGTGAAATCGATCCACCCTGCCCAGTCGTCCTTCGACGAGGGAAAGAAGCGAAAAAAATGATGAGATCGTTCCTTTGGTTTCCGAGGAAGGAAGAAGGAAGCAGCGACTGCTAGCCGGAGGAAGACAGTGGGGGAGGTGAGCCATAGGCGGCGCATTTCAATAACGAAAGACGAGAACGAAAAAAAAAGGTCACAGAACACGCAAATAGACCAGCGCAGAAAAAAACAAAAAGGCATGCTTGGTGCTGGATGAAACGACGGGTGGATTAGATTCATTCGCAGTAATAGCAGCCATTCGGGGGTTGCAATCTAGGACGAAAAGGAAGCAAAAACGCCAAGCCTCATCAAAGGGTCATGTTAAGTAGGCGGACGTTTTCTACAACCAAAAAAGTCAAGGCTGACCACGACGACGACATCGCGACCACCAACAGCAACACAACTCGTACGCAACGTCATCTTCAAGACGTTGCATTCTGGTGCTTCGTTAAAAAACAAAAAGGAAATGGTCGAACCTGGTCAAACGCGTCTTCGATGGACACGATCGGGAAGTCCGCGGTCAATTCGGTGTAGTAGTCTCCCAGCTGTTTGGCGGTCAGCTTTTCATCGCCCGTGTTGGTGTCCTTGTTCTGCGAACATACATATGGAGAGGGTGGAATCAAGGGGGAGAGAAAAATGCTTCGTGTGATGAGAGGTACAGAAACCGAGGTAAAAGAAGAGAGAAGAAAGAGCGACAAAATGGATGGCGTGGGTTTGATCTCTATTCCGGGGCCAGTCTAGTGTACGCCAGTCGGTGTGTACTTCGCATCATGTTTTTCTACACCAGCCGGGGTCGCGCAGGACGATGGCCAACACTGGAGCGATGGCGGGGGGCGTGGGATACCGGGGCGGGCAGGAGAGCGACTGGGTGTCTCGTCTAGGACAAGACCTCGTGGCCTTCAACATGGGAGACGAAAAGGAAGGGGGGAAATTGAAAGAGAGCGCCAAGGACCCGGAGGGGTGGTACAACAAGGTCGAGGATGGGGCGGCATGGTTCATGAGGAAATGGTACAGGCAGGAGGCGGAAGCGTCCGCGAAGCGCCAGCGCGCGAGGGAAGCAGAAGCAGAGAGTACGGCCATCTCAGGACCGAAGAGAAGAGAGTCGGGGAAGCGGGGTGGGGGGGAAGAAACGGCGACCGGGCACTGCTTTAAAAACGAGTAGGGTGGCGGAGGCAGCACTTGTGGCGAACCGTGTACCGGGCTGATCTTGTTGCGCCCTGTTTCCCTCCCTGCTGTATGCTACACTCCTTTACGAGTGTCCTTTGTATTGCCTTCAGCCCCTGTGCTGTGTTTCTTCTTTTCATGACCTCCCTGCCTGCCTACTCTGCCGTGTTGGGTACCTTGATCTCCCTTTTGCTGTTGCTTTTGTGTTTATACATCGGTTGTCTGCCTATCTGCCGCCTCTTTGTTCTGTTGGCTCCCTTGCTCCCAGGCCTTGGTGCGTAGTGCCTGATGCTGGTACGTCACCCTTTGATTTTTTCTTTGGGCGGGTGTGGGAAGCGTCCTCCTGTATTTTTGTCTTTGTTTATTTTGATCGGTTTACGAGGGCTCTTTTCTCGACCGGTCGGTGCAGTAGCTGTTCTTTTCTTTCTATCATTTTATTCTCTTTTTCCGCGTGGTTTGTGCCCCACTTTTGTTTTTGTTTCCCCGCGGCGTCGTATGTGCCGGGTTTTGAGACCACGGGCTCCCTATTTTTGTGGACGTTAGAGCTTATGTGAGAAACAACAACAAACTAAATACTGTATGGCTTCTTTCACCACCATTCCCCTGCGGATCTTGACCCTCAGTTTCAAACGCGATAAAGCAGACTTGAGGGGTTCTTTGCCTCACTTCAGTGTTTGCCAAGTACGTCAAAAAAATTTTACTCCAGAAAGACTCTCTAGGGGCAGGGGGTACAGTTGAACCGGGACGATTGGCCAATGCACATGCATCACAGCAAAAAACAAACGAACCATGCAATAGCATGCAATAGCTCTACCGCAAAGAGCAACCGGGACGGTCAAGTTGACTCGCACGGGCAAAGAGTACAGTAGTTCAAAAATCTTCGCGCTCGACCAATCTGAGCTATTGTACTCCCACCCCCCTCTCTCTCCATGCCCAACACACAGATACTACGCAACATATGCAAGGCAACATACATACAGCAGTACCGTGACAACCCAACACACCTTAAAGTCAAGGTCGTACATGCTGTCGCTCGTGTGGAACTCCGACGAGGCCACGTCCATGCCGATCTTCACCTGTTATTCGCCCACAGTGTATATTTTTTCGAGATTAAGAAGACCCGGCGGAGCACGGCGTTTTGTGTAAAAAGAGCCTGACACCACAAGCATGGGCTCCCTGGATACGATGCTGGAGAAGCGAGGGTGTACATTGTAGATGGATACTGATGGGTAATGATGGAAGGGAAGTTGGTGATGTTCTATGCGGCGTGACGCGAAAGGTTGGACATCGGTGACATCATCAACGCGAACAAGCCGTGATCAAGTCGAGGACATTGTCATCAGGGTGCACAGCGGAGACAAACCAACCAAAACCGACCAAAAGTTCCTCATCGGTCTCTACCTAATTCATATTTCAGACGGTGACGACAAACATATTGCGGGCTCCGACCAATCATCTCATTCAATTAACTACCCCCCAAAAACGTCTCCGGCTATTTTGTATTTTTGGTTTCATGTGCGCACCTTTCCGGTGTGCCCCGCCTTCTCCATGGCCGTCATGAGCAGCTCGCACCCCTCCCGGTTGTTCTTGATGTTGGGCGCGAAGCCGCCCTCGTCGCCCACGTTGCACGCGTCGGTGCCGTACTTGGCCTTGATGACGGACTTGAGGGCGTGGTACACCTAGATTTCGCGCCATGCACATCAGAGTTACGAAACCGGCAAAGGAGAGCAAGGGAAACGATGAAAAAAAAAAAAATGCGACGGTTCTGCATCCAGAGACTCACTATCGCCTCATTCATCGCAGGACCGAGTCCCCGGGGTTGGAATTCACAAGCCAAAGAGAAAAAAGTGAACTCTGCGTTGGAGAACTCTGTTTTGTTCGTAACAAGGACCCTACAACAGCTGGGTCGGCTCGCAGAGGCATGCACGACACTGTTGCGCCACACGACACCCAGCCCGCATCACCGACCCATGTGGTTAAGCCGTCGATGCCCGTTTAGTTCCATAGCCGCAATGAACACGGTAAAACAGGTCCGGCAACACCACGGGCGTCGCTGGATTCCCACCAAACCTCAAGGCACGACCCGTACCGTACCCCATCATACGATACATACCTCGGCGCCGATCTGCATGGCCTCGGCGAAGGTCGACGCGCCCGTGGGGAGGATCATGAACTCCTGGAAGGCCAGGCCGTTGCCGGCGTGCTCCCCGCCGTTGATGACGTTGAAGGCGGGCACCGGCATCTCGAGCTTGTCATTGCCGGCCAGGTCGGCGAAGTGCTGGAAAGTGCCGCGGGTGTGTGGATCGAAGAAACAAAAAGAGCGAGAGCTTCAGACGGCGACAACGAAACTTCATGACCAACAGGTGTGACTCTTGTCTGCGCTATGTATCTTCGAGAGAAAATACAACACGGAGGAAAAAGCAGAAAGAAATTCACTGCAAACGATGTCCATCAAACTATATGACGGAACAGCTGAGACTCAATCAGAAAGATTTTGACGTCGAATCATTTCAAGAACAGCGTGTCAATGGTGAATCGTGCTTCGGTCGGCTGAATCCAAACGAGCCGAGACTGAAGTCGGAAATCACGGAGGGATTCGAAAGTTACCGGACTACCCGGGTACCTGTACGGGCATGCCCTACAAACACCACCGCGTGTGGCATCTAGAAAGAGGGGAGAAACATCAAATATTGAATCTCACGACACGCACACCTGGTAGAGAGGGACGCCCTTCGATGCCGCCCCGGCCTTAGCCGCCGCCAGAGACACGCCGAGGATGGCGTTGGCGCCCATGTTGGTCTTGTTGTCCGTCCCGTCCTCCTTGAGCATCGCCTGGCCAGGACGGAGCGCAATGGCACGAGCGGTTAGCAGCAGAGGAGGGGGAGGAGGAGGAGGAGTGTGAAACGAACAGGGTTTGAGAAGATTGGCCTAGCCCACCTATCGAGTTTTGGCGTGTAGGGGTGGCTGGCGGTTTGTTGAGGACCCGTGGGAGAATACAGGCCCAAGACAGCAGAAACGGGATGTTTCATGTCTGTTGTGGTAACCCATTTAGTGCCAGAATAACAAACACACCGATGCGTACACACATGTGGCAGATATGGAGGCTGAAAGATGGGGCAGGTTGAAAAAAGGCAGGAGAACACGCTTTCTGCGTTGGTTACTCGTTCAGAAGGATATGGGACCATCCACCACATCAAAATAGAGGGAGGGGTTGATGCTTCCCGGGCCGAATAAACCGGTCCCATAAAGACAAACCTGACCCTGATCATGAGCTTACTACTACCGCGAGGTTGCCAGAACCACCACTCTTACGAAAAAGAGCCATCCAATCAATCAGAGGCGACTACACATGAAAAACGATCGTTGTGATTAAGGTAGCTAACACAATTGGCTCGTCCTTTCGAGTAGACAAATGTGTGCCGATTCCACCCTCTCCGGCCGCTGTCTACTCACGTCGTCGATCGCCTGCTGTTCGGTGGGGTCCATCCCGACCACCATGGGGCCGAGGACCTCGTTGACGTTCTTGACGGCCGTCAGTACGCCTTTGCCGCCGTAGCGGGCACCGCCGTCACGGAGCTCGCACGCCTGGGGCGCACAGTGGCCAGGGAGCGGGTATAGTGTTGTTGTTGCCTCCACATTTAAAATCGTTCTCATCTCTCTATCCAGTACCTTCACCTTTCCGCACTAATCTGACAGTGCCACACGAAAAACAGCTGCGGCCGTGCGTGTGTAAGCAAGCGAGGGCAAGGGAGGTTATGCAGCCGTTGCCCGTGCCGGTGAGATACTAATGTTCAGGGGACCATATTAAGGGACTTGCACAACCTTCGTTGGAATGCTGCAGACAGGGCTCACTTGTTGCTTGTGTGCTCAGGGTCATCAGGCTTTTGTTGACCATGATCATTATATTTTTGTTTGCTGCTTGAAGCATGTCAACTTATTTCAAATGCCCCACCTGTTCTCACATGCAGGTAACTTAACAAAATTTGTCCAACATCGACCTGTTGAGTTTTGGAGTTTCGCAAGCAGCGAAAGGCCGCCCCGGATGCAAAGCTCATCTGCCCGATGCTCCACGTCGGCGTGCGCTTGACATGCGAGCGCTTGGTCTCAAGCTGGGTGGTGCATCCTAGTCGTTGTCCTGAACGTTTCTCAGGGTGGTGCTAGGTTCTCTTTTGCTCTCTCTGGGGATGGTGGCTCAACCAAAACTGATTTAAAATGTGTTGAACCAAAGGGCGGATGTGGAAAGCTTCAACACTTGGGTGTTGAGGGCACGGGCAAGGCACGGAGTAGGTCAACTCGACGTTGCCCTGCAGTGATGGCTGACAAGATCCGTCTCAGGATTCTTACCAACAACACAGCGATTCTCATCTCTTCCGCAGACAACAAGAGAACGGGATAGAAAAGCAATGGATCTATGTTCCCGTACACAGCGGGAGGCTACGCGGCTTTTGTACCCACTAGACACGCTGCTGACCTCGTACACGCCCGTAGAGGCGCCGCTGGGCACCGAGGCCCTGAACATGCCGTCCTCCGTGTACATGTCCACCTCCACCGTGGGGTTCCCGCGGGAGTCGATGATCTCACGCCCCACCACCTTCGAGATGGCCGACTGTGTTTTCGTGCCGGTTAGAATGGATGGATGGGTCAGTGCTGCGTGGAGTCGCGTGGCCAAAAAATCTCGGGGGAGTACGAGGGCGTGCGTCCATCGGCACAGCAGTCTTGTGGGCGTTGTTATCCGTTGGTTTCTCCTCGACTACAACATGGACGGGAGGACTAACCTTATTGAGTGACGCCCGTGGCGGTCATTCTCTCAGGAAAATTATTTCATGTGGTGCGCCTACATTAGAATTCCGGTGAGTCTCGTTCATGTTACAAGGGGGGGTACAAGTTTACAGAAACAGCCGCCATGAAAGCGTGGCGGAAGTATGATGTGGCGAAGCGCTCCTATCGCGTGGGTGGTGACTGCCACAACCAAGCTTCCTCGTCAGTCCGAAAACACAAGGGTTATCCATCTTGGCCCTCCTCTTGAGGCCGAGCTTTCTGTCTCCATACAATCAAGAGCTGGGCTCACGTAACAACAGCAGTACTACTGTGGAAGAATTCGACGAAAATATAGAATGTTCAACATGGTCAACATTGGATGCAAAATTCGCTCCTTACATGACGGCGGAAACCACGTGGCTACAGGCAAAGCTCCGGTCGACTTATTTCGATCCGGCCTTACGTGTAGGGGGATTCAGGTCTCAAAGGGCGTACATGACGCTCGGCAGGTAATTTTCACGCGCATGGCGGTCGGTGATCCGCATTAGCGTTGGACGAACGTGGTGTAATGGATCACGATCGCAACGAAATCTGCAAAGAGCAAAACATGTGAGTGCCTCTTGGTGCCTGCTGCTGGTCTCTCTCACCATAGACATGCCGTTGGCGACGGGACCGGCCCCAGCTACACGACCACCCATGAAGGGCGTGGCAACGAAGGCATCAGATACGCTGAGTCCTGTCAAACCATGCGAGAGAGATGCGCAACAGCAGTAGGAACGGCTGTCACAAGCAAGCGCAACTACTGGTGTATTTTCTGGAAGGAAATATCCCTCTCTTTTTGCCAACCCAGCCGCTACTGCTGACTGTGTGTGCGGCCATCGGAGCATGTGCAGTCTGAAAACACAACAGAACATTGAAACATAAATTAGCAAGCTTGGCTCCATCGAGCAAGGACGTCGAGCAGTCGGTCAGCGCGCTACGACCCAAGCAGCGATGCATGCCCGATGCCGAGAATGCTCGGGTGTGAGGGCAATCCTTGCTCAGAGACCTCCTTGGAGCTGCTGTGCTCTGTGGCGTGGAGCTTGCTTCGGTGAACTGCGGCAACAAAACAACTGACACGTGTTACCAGGAGCACCAAATGCAACTCCATAGCTCACCTGCCACAGCCACGGCCACTAGAGCACACCGAGAGTACATGGTCAGGGAAGGATGTGTGGAGGAGGTGCGCGTGGTGGGTAAGTGTAGCTCCTCTTGGGGAACGGACGGTATTGTGGGTGCATTTCGCATGGCGCATAAAAAGGCGGGGGGTTTACGATTCCAAACGCGGGGAATTATGAGTCTGAGAAACCGTCAAACAACATCAACTTACGTTGTCGATGTTCGACTTCACATTCAAGAACGACCACACATGAAGACCATTGCGAGCGCTGCGCGGCAGTTTCTGGGGATATGAGCTCGACGATTATGCTTGACAAAAGGTTGCGATAGTACCTCGTGTCCTTGACCAGTAACTCTACCGCTGGAACCACCTGCCTTGGCAGCTGTGTCGTCGGGGACGGGTGTCTCGTCGCCACATCGCGATTACTACACGCCACCGTCATGGTAAGAGACACGCAATGTCATGAGGTCAGGCGCGGCGTGGGCGGTGCGAGGGCCCTACCCCCTACACTGCAAAGTGTGCGCCCAAAGCTTTTCCGGAGGGCTAGTCTGACCTCGTGGGGAAAGGACAACTTAACCATGACCCGAGCCGCGGCGGTCAACGTGAAAGAACTCATGCTCACAGTGCAGCAGCAGAAGGTGAGGCGAAAAATTCTCCGACCTGTTCAGCAATTTTAATTTTGGACCCCAGAAATGGATAATACTGTGCGTCTTTGACAGGGAAACATCCAGAATTCAAGAGGATATAACTAACGCATTGCCTGTGTGTGCTCCTTACTGCTGTCGCCCCACCTTAAGAGTACGCACATAGAGCCGAGCGGGAGAACACCGAGGAATCTTGTTCCGAATATCTTGCGATGATTGAGAAACAGGGTACATCGCAGGATGAATTGTTGTACAGGGCCCGATCCAACCTCTTCATCCCAAGCCATTCGTAGGGAGGATGGAACAAGCTGCGAGTGGCGGTTTACTGCTCAACTTTGTGATGACCAACAAATAATAACGATGAGGGAAGTTTCCATCAACGACTTCAGTATGGGTAGTCTTTTCTGTGTGTGTATTTATTTTCCTTAGTAGAACTATGAAACACGGTGTCCGTTGGAAGTTGCATGCCCTTCAGACGACCCTGGTTTACCTTCCAATGAGTACTGAAGAAGAAACAGGCAAGCAGTATCGGCATTCCGTTGTACGTTCCACTTGCCGGCCACGTCACCCAATGTGGGGCCCTCTGACTTTTGCTCGGACGTGCAACTTTCTCCGTCGCTTTCTTACTTATCGGCGTCTTCACGTTCCACCGAAAAAAGTATGAAGATCGAGACAAGGCAGCCCAGCGTGAGAAATCGATGAAAGAGAGCGATGAGGGCCAACAGTCGATACGTCGAAGAGATGAGAGGAGGTTGAGATGGCTCCTTCGCTCTACCGTTAGGAGAGAATTCCTTCAGAACTGGGAGAGGTGAGCTGCGCACCGCTCGCGGGAAAGTACGATTTTGTGGTTTAGGTGATGGCAGAAGCACATCATTACTGCATACACGGTATACTGACACGAAAGAAAATTATTTCCGACCGTCTATGGCCATGTACTTGAATGAATATACCTTCCATACTACTTGGGATTGTGGATTAGGGTTATTGGCAATCTTCACTCGGCTTTATTCTTTATTCTCCTTGCCTCAATGTCCTGCAGGGAAGGCCGGGCGAAATGGAATTCAAATCAAGCTTCGTTGTGTCGCTACGAGCGGCGACTGCTGAACTACGAGTTGGCAGTCAAGGCGACAACGGCAGCACGGAAACGCATTTCTCGCAATCGCCATTCCAACGACGAGGCCGACGGCATCCGATGGTTCGAGCACAACTTAGACAGGCTAGGCTTAGACCCCGGGGGCGGTAGCGTTGACGGCGGCGGACGAGCCGGTGCTCTCTTGCCCGACAAGGAGACGCCAGCGACTTTCCGTTCGAGGCTCGTGCGCGCAGTACTCGACCAAAATTTCGTTCCGAGCAGCAACGCCGAGGCCATGGCCGAGCTCCGTTTCCGAGGCGTTACAGGACGCCGGGGTCGCAAAGAGCGCGAGGATCGCCGGGTAAAGACGGAGGTGGACCAGCGGCGCGCCACGGCAGAAACGGATGCAAACCGCCGCGCAGAAAAACGCCTGAAAGAGATGCTTGACAAGGGGCACGAGCGCCGGGAAGCGGCCGCAGCCTACTGGGCGGAAAGGCACAACCTTGAACAGAAGGCTATCACCGACAAGAGGCGATTCGCCGAGATGGCGGCTGCTCAAGAAGAAGCGTTCGAGACCGCTTTCAACGCACGAGCAGACTGCACTCGTCAGAGCTACGAAGAGAGAAGAGCCGAACGGGAGGCGAACAACGAAGCGCTCCGCATTAGACTACAACACGAACGCTACGAAAAACGGCGCCGGACAGAGACAATGTGCGCGGAAATCGTGCACAAGATGTCGGATCTCGCGGTGGTTTCGTCAGAGTTGCGTGCGAGTCGCGGCGGAGCTCCACTGCCTCCGACGGCTTGGGCTCACCTTAAACGCCGGTTCTGTTCTCCCGAACCCTTTTTTGTAGACTCCACCCCGCCCGAGCCCACGCCAGAACCTCGTGACCCTGTTTTGGATGCGAAGGCCTTCCTTGAGAGAAATAACTTAGATCGCTGTGAGGGGCTATGGCGATTGCGAGAGGATGTACCAGCAGAACTCTTTGGCGCGCCCTCCCCCCTAGCTAAGGCATCGGGCATCGCAAGGAGCCTGGTGGAAGCTTCGGGAAGCATACCGCGCGAGGCTCCCACATACGGTCGCAATAGTCGTTGCCACGACAAGGCCACAAGGCCGGATGTGAGGCTTGTGCTACTCAGTCGAAGGAATGGGCTAGTTGACCTGGCAGCCGAGCTTGGCCGATGGGTAGGTCTGTACGTCTGTAGTATGGAAACCGCCCTGGAATGCGCCATGGAAGTGGGCGCGGAGGCGGCCGCATCGAGCGGCAAGGGTGGGAAGAGCCGAAAGGGGAGTATTTCGGGTAGAAATAGCAGCGTTGGGGATGAGGACTCCGGAGAAAATGCGTCTGGAGTAGACGCTGAGACGGCAGCAGAAAAAGCCAGAGAGGCGACCGCCCGGAGATGCTTCCACCCGGACGCAACAGAGGAAGATACCGCCGCTTTTAAGGCCGCGGCATTGGCGTATCATGCGCTGCGGACGCACCCGAAGAAGGGTACGGCGCCCGTGCCTCTAGCGACAACGACCGATCTCCTGGTGAAGCACTTGTCGTGCCGGGCGCCGAGTGGGCGCGGATGGATTCTCGTTGGCTATCCCACTACTCTTCTCGAATCGAAATTACTCGAGAACGCTCTGAGCGGATACACGGACGAGGAGGTAGCGGCAGAGCTTGGGACGGCTGGTAAGGCATCGAAATCCGACGCGAAGGCTAAAAAAATGAGCCTAGCGCCTCAGCAACAGGAGGAGCAACCACGCGTCCTTCCGCGATCGGGGTTAGACGCAGTCTTGAGTCTGGCCGAGCCGTGCTTGTCCTCGCCACGTGTAGGGACCCTACCACAAGACTCTCCGGCTGGGACTAAGGGAGGTGCAGACGCCAATGCGCTGAACGAAAACATGGCTGCTGCGTCAACGACGGAAGAGGCCGACGGAAATGGTGGCGGCCAGGACGAGGAAAATGTCGAACGCAGCAAATACTTCGCAGAGAGACGCGCGCAGATCGCGTGGTTGCAAGGCTTCGAGGGTGGCCATCTTTCATGCGACGTGCCAAACGAGGTCAATAACGAACGACTTCTCGAGACTCTGTTTTTGCTCGTGAACATTGCGCAGAACCGGAAGGTGATATTTTTGAAGCGTCATATCACCAACACACCTTTCTGTCGCGGTTTGACCAGGCTCGCGAGAGTAGCCGGAGTTATACTCATGATGTTCCCCTCCAGTTGCATGCCCCTTTGGGAGATGTGATCGTCGGTGTGCTTGTGTCGCACACCTCTTGCAATCCCCTGTTTCAAGAAGAATGACAACATTGAGAGCACTCGAGCTTTAGCATCCTTTCGCTCAACTTCCTAATAGACCTATCATGTTCAGCAATAGCAGATAAAGCTTTAGTACCTATGTTCGTCCAAGCTCCCGCCCATGGTGTGTGTGTGCGTGTTTTCTTACTTGCATCGACCGTGCTAACCGGCTGACAAATGAAAGTTTGTCAGTCTTACTGGAGTGTCTGCGTATTGTTTGTGCCGCTCCCTTGTACAGGACGAGCACGAATTCTGGCAAAAAGAACCGGCGTTATCTCGAAGAAACCCGGAAGTTGTGGCCACCCAGGCACTGGAAGGCGGTGGCTCCTCAGAACCCCCTAGCGACACCAAATCGCATTCTACCACTGCGATGGCCACCGACCGACCTTCGCCGCTGGCGGTTCCGCTTTCGGCATCCGTCGAAAGGTTGCGTCGGGAACGGCGGGGAAATATGTCTCAAAGCACTAGAATTCAGCTCGAGGCCTTGATGGGAGACCGAGAGCTGGACTTGGAAGGCTTGCGATCGGCAGTCTCCCAGGCGAGCGTTCTGGCAGCAGATACGACGGGAAGTGCTTGCTCGCCGCAGCAGACAGCGCTACGAAAACTAGAGGCCGAAAGTCCGGCACTCTCGGTGATCGACTGGGCCTCAACTGCTGAGTTCTCGTTTTCGAAGGAGCTAAGAAACCCCGACGATCGGTGGACAACCGCGTGCCTTCGGCTTGAAGCACAGATAGCGGACTGGCTGACGCGAAGGAGGGATGCTCTCGAAGCAGTGCAGAACAGGCGCAGCAGAGGTGACCGTGCGACGAGGGACAGTAGGGGCGACCAGTCGATCATTGCCTCTGTCCCGCCGGCGGAAGGGGATTGCGTGTGGGAGGCGCTCGAAGCCTTCCAACTCGAGACCGGCGACGTGGTGGACGACCGTCATTCCTCGGCAGAGATAATTGTGGGACAGATCGACGGCGAAGCCGACCGCAAAGTTCGCGCTTGGATCGGCGACGTCGCAAGCGCGGCTACTGACCTTTGTGCGGCGGAGCGAGCCACGTACCTCGAGACTGTCGAAGCCCTTTGCGTCTTCGATCGGCTGTTCGGCCTTGAAGAAGACCCAAACGACATCACTAGCAACGCAGACACACTTCGGGAGGCAACCTACGCAGCAGCTGACGCCCTCGTGGAAGAGGTGGCAAAGACTAGGCGACGTTTCGCAGCAGTGGGGACCTGTCTTGAAGGAGAAGTCCGAAGAGCGGTGGAACAGGTATACCAGCGTATTGGAACGACTTCGCCTGCCCACGGGCCTAGTCAGGAGCCCGTAACTCTCCGAGATGCTGGTTGCAAAACCCGGCAAGCAAATCCACTCCCCGAAGCGATCGAACGTGTTGAAGAATTTTCCAGTTCGGCGGGGCAAAGCAGTGACTGGACCCGCGCAATAAGTACGCCGACAAAGGGGGAAGCAGCATCAAGCGTGACGTTTGAAGAATGCGGAGAAAACAGGATTGACGGACGCGGAGAAAACAGGGCAAGCGAAGCCTTGGAGGCGGTCATTTGGCGGTGCCGACAAACATATATCTGCCGACTGAGAGGGGTGGTTGTGCGCCTTTTGAGGGCAGTTGAGGGTTGCGAGGCCAAAGTTTTGTCCATGCGACTGGCGTTGAGGCGCCTGAAGCGCCGCCGCGTGCAGCTGGAACACGAGGGCATCAGCGTCGCAACCGCTACGGTGCGGCGGGCTCTTCAAGAATGTGACCATGTCATTCTCGCGGATATGCTAGAGAACGGCATTCCGGTAGGTCAACATTGCGCCTACGTTCACGAAGTTTCGTCTGTGTGCGCCGTTAGTAGTTGATTCCTGTGGGCTCAGCGAGACCAAGTGGACAGAGGCACAGCAGATAGCGTTCGAGAGTGCCTCCATACTTGGTGTTCCAATGTTGTGCATGCAGCACCTCAATAATACGGAGTCCTGAGACAGCTCGACGAACGGCGTGTCAAGTGAAAAGAATATGTGGATGCACGATACGGCCCCCCAAAACTGATACCACGAGCCAATGGTGCTACATATAGGCCTGGGCCCTGTCTGCGTGAGTACCGCTCACTTTTGAATTTTTTGACGAAGACAACCAATCGCAAAACCGTCTTTGGTCCTCCCCTTTCGAACATGTGTGGCAATTTCGAAACGTCAATTTTACAGCTTTGGGTAGAGGACGATGAGACGTTTGCCGCCGACCCTTTCGTGGCACTCCCGTGGGGGATGAACGACCTTGGGTTACCTTGCATCGCAAGCCTCGCCAACTCTCTGCAGCGCAGTCTCTCGGGGGCAGAGGGCGTTCCTGGGAGCAATACTGTTACGGCGGTGGCGGATCTATCGCGTGTTGTGAGAGCTTGGTTGCACTCGGAAATAACCGAACGCAACAGGGAAGGGCTAAAGTCGGATATTCCTCGAGCGTGGATCAGCTCAAGCAACGGGTATGTCGACACGCTCTGCAGTGCGACCGCCGGCGGCATGGACGACGTGTCATGGAGAAGGTGAGGGAGACTTCATCAGAATACGGAGCGCCGGGTCTCGTAAGCCTGGGGTTAGGAGAGGGCGAGGGATGGACAGGGGTGCCACGTACAGCCTTTGCTTCCGGCTTGCAGTTGCTAGTTGTGGATTTAGATTAAACCTCACCTGCGCTGTGCATGGACTACTCCAAGGCATCAAACACCCGCCCGCCGTCGGAGGACGCTCGCCGTACAAGACGAAACTCCGCATCCCTTAGACCACCGCTTCTGCTATGCCTTTCCTGGTGCACGAAACCACTAGGTTGATACACTGCCTTCTTCTCGGGCACATTCGGTCCCTCCCGACCCTCGACGACCTCAGCTCCATACGAAACGCGTTGTGTCTGAAGGCCTCAACCGTATCACAGACATCGGTGGGGATCGGATCGGCAGCGGATACTGCTTCTCCTGATGTGCATTCCTCTACGGCACAGATGCCAACCTTGAGGATCGCTCAGAGACATTTTGTTGGATTACCACTGTGGTTTGAGCAGCAAAGAGACGACGTGAATCAAGGAGGGGAGCGAGCCGACAGGGATGCGTTGCTGTTGATCAAAAAGGTGTACTCGCAAGCGTGGGGGGGGGACGACGGGCGGGTGGATGGGATGGACCTGTTGCTGACCCTGTGCGCAGTGCCGAACGCTGGTGCAGGAGGAGATGTTTCTCTAGAGGAGGATGAAGAGGGCGTTTGGGATACTGGTGAGATTCAGGCGTTGTAGTTGTAAAAAAGAAGCTAGAAGAATTGAAACACCAATATTGGTGTACCGAGTGAAGAGTGACGTCCGCGTAGCCTCGTAATCATCGAATAGGTACGTTGCGATTGTTTATTACTTGGATCATACTTTCATGTCTTTCCCGCGTTGCCATCCCCACCAACACCTATATGCCACGCTGCGTTTGGCCTCGGGTACACTTATATCGCAGGGGTCTCGTTTTCCGCAGGGCTCTTTCGAGCCTTTTTCATGCTTGCCGAGACCTCGTCATCGGGACCACACAACGACACACTCGTTGCCAACAGCAACCGAGAGGTTGCTTCCGCCGGCACGGTCGCTTCCCGTGTGGCAGCTCCGCCCTCGTCCGCTGGTAACATGCAGAACGCGGCCGCTGGATCTACGGGTAATATGTCGTCGTTGCGACGCGACGGTGTCTTCCCGCGTGTATCGTTGCCGCACCTAAGAGCCATCCTTGGGCATGGGAGCAGAATGACGCCAGCTGACGTGTCCAGTGTTTGTGAGCTTGTTGCGAAAAAGGAACAAGCAAGGCGACATCAAGACGAAAAGCAAGGGCATGGAGTTAAGCAGGACACAACAGCAGAGGTGGTTGTGGGTCCTGAAGAAGCCATCGGTGCTGAGAATGAACCTTCCGTGGCCAGACAAATCATGGGCACAAGCACGGAGACCACAGGCGCCACCGAGGGAGAATGTGACGTTGCACCTGACACGACAGCCACTGGTGACCCCGGCGGAGGACGTGGTATTGCTGTCCAGCAGAGAGAACCGCCGCTGACCGTTTCGTTTGACGTCGTGTCCGAGTGTGAGGTCGTCCGCGACTGGGTACGCAAAGGCGCGTACACCCTTCCCACGTTCGGTGTGCTTTCTGGACGAGAACAAGGCACGGAAAACATGCTTGGCAAGACTTCGCATCCTTTTGGAGAGAGCATGGGAGAGAGCCCATAGAGGGCTGGTGTGACGATGTGCGTTCCTTTCAAACTTTGTCAAGATTTTCCAACTCAATAACAAAGGGCGGTAGGCACAGTCGTCTTGGCTGGCGGAGTAAAACACGATGAACACTGTACAAAGGGAAACTTGTTCAGGCTTGAATTTTTTCTGGAAGCTTGCTTGCGACGCAGATTCCGAGTCCAGGAATGGGATCTTTATCCTTTTCGGGGAGGGGTCCTTTTACCTTTACCTTAGAGTATCGTGCTGTTATCTTCCTTTCTGGATTTTTTTCGTGGAACCTTTCTTCTTTCTTGGCGATTGGTGCGACCTACTCTAGGTCTTCATTCAGTCTATGTCAAGGTGTTTGTTACCACAGCTACTTCGTATGTTTCATTTGAAAAGCTGGCGACCATGGACGTTAGTTAGGCTAGCACAAACACGGCAGCTTGCAGCATGGTCCTCCGGGTGGCGACGATGCGTCGAGGGGGCAAGAAATTCAACGGTATTCAATGGTGGGAACTCCATAGATTTGGACGAGGAATTATCACTGCTAGAAGATGAAACTATTATTGTAGCGGCGATAAGATGTCTGCCCTTTGTCCGGTCTGCCAAATAGCCACCTCGAAATCCCACAACGTTTGGCGTCGTCATCACAACCATCCCTCCGTCTCCTCGGACCGGACGGTGTGGTAGTCAGCGTTTTCTCAGGAACTATTTTTAATTTGTATGCCATCGCCATCTGCTGTCATGATGGTGTTCGCGTTGAGAAACGAGTTCACCTATTTACTACTTGCAGTAGAGACATGCTCTACGAGCCGACAGCATTTCCGTTGATTCCCATCCTAGGGGTTTCTTCACTGTTCAAGCCACCGACTGCCAAGCGAGGTGGAGTAGTCGTTCTTTCGCCTGCCTGCACTCCAAGAGGAGGCCAAGCAGAAAAAAGAATCTCGAACAAAGACGAACAAGTGTCGCAAGTGCCAAATATCCAGTAAGCTTGCCTGTCGATTCTCTCACCCGTCGGCAACGACGGACAGCAGTAATCTTCCGCAGAGGTAAGCCAATCATGCCTATGAGTAAACATTTCCGCCGTCCTTCAAGGAACGCGCTTCCCGCGTCTTTGCCGCCTTGAGACGTCGTCCTTGTAAATTGTCGTTGGCGTCGGTGTGGATATGACGAACGACCCGTTGTGGGAATGACGAATCACGGGTCAGGCGCGTGCCTGTGGGAGTGTGGGATCACTCAGTTTGTATTCCGATGATGCGGAATAAGTGGCCTTCCGTTGGAAAAACTGCTACTCTCCCCCCCAAACTGCGACATCAATGGTAGCAAGGGACGACAAGGGCAACACGTGGCCTCTTGTCTCGGGCACATCTCGGCAACCATGTGTCGTTTTGGGAGCCGTGAAAACGCATCGCAGGTGGTTTCGTACCCGTTGAAGGTGGTCTATTACAATTGAAAATTTTGATTTTTCTAGCAGCGTCATGGATAAAACCCCATCTACGACACCGCCGACGAGGGGTTGTGGCGACAGTCTTGGGCATATTCCGGAAAACGTATCGGTTTATGCCGAACGGACGCTTACAGGACGGCTGGAGGCCGTGCGAGGGCAACTCAGCTTGTTTCGTGCCCATTGGAAGTGGTCTTGATTAGTTTTTTGCTGTGTCGTAGATAAGCTAACCTATGACACCGCCGAGGTGGTGGGGTGACATGGAGTTTGGAACATACTACGATGGCAACCACCGAGGTGCTATAACTCGCAATCTAGGCAACCATTCCGGTGCTGGTTTGTTAGCTCCGCTACATTTGGTATTGTCGCAAACCACGTGTGAAGTTATGAAGGGGATGAGAAAACATAGATAATTTGCAGTGTTTCATTGAAGCGGTAAGCGGTAATATTTGTCCACTCAACAACCAAAGCATGACAAAGAAAAAACAGCGGCCACGAGCCAAGACAGCCACCGGTACCACCGTGCCTACATTTCCACCATGCAAACGCAGCGCGACCTGATTGTCTTCAACCCCGCTGCTATCTATCAGATACACCATAGCGACAACGTCCTTACTGGGATGCGCGCACGCACAAATAAATGAAGGTTGGGCAGGCAACCTGCTACTTACTGAATACAAGAGAGGGCGAACAAGAATTTTCTATGGGCATTTCCCAACGTTTCAGAGAGCATTCCCTTGATCGCCTTTGTGGGTGTGTCTACCTACGTCGCGTGTGAAGCCTGCAATCGCAGCACAACCGAGGTATCCGTCCACCCGCAGAGATTTCTTGGAATACGGTACATGCCGGTGTCATGGTACAGTATCCCCTCCAGGGTTTTGCTCAGGATCTCACACACCAGAGGTTCTCACAGGGGTGCGATGAAAACGAAAAGGCAAAAACGTTGGAACGACCTCATCGGGGTGTGACAACTGGCAATCTTGCGGCAGCCTGGTCAGGGTGGTGTAGGGAAAGCGGTTAGAACAACCAGCTTGCTTTTCGAAGTTGCATTTACTAGCTTGAGATTCCGGCCACTGTTAAAAAGAGCAAGCGCCCGTGGGTATTGTGCGACGGTGCCAGAAACCACTCCTGGCGTACCCCGCAGGTTGCTCGTGCCGGCGTGTAGCTGGATATTGAAAACGAACCAAATGGTCGGCGCAAAGCCCAAAGGGAGGCCGAAGAAGACCAACGGTGCGGCGGTGCCGTACGTCGTGAAGGCGGCGAACATGAGGGCGACATCTGTGAGCAAGGAGACCACCCGGCAAAACACCATTGCGAACATTGTTTTCTTCCGTGCTGCCAGAAGGCAGGAAGAATCCACCCCCGTCTCGCCTGCCGTTTTGCGAAACGGAGAGAGAAATGTACATGACTGAGGTGGGAACAGTGGAAGGAAGATACGAGAAATGTTTGAATCATGGAATAGCCAGGAGAAGCAGTAGCTATGCAGGGGCATAGGAAGCGGGCTGAAAAGGCCGGAAGTGATATCGATGGAATAGACAGACTAGGGAAGACATTTTCGAGCCACCTTTGGCAAAGTAGGAAGGAACGATTGGCCATCGGTGATCGGTCCTGTGGGAACAACGCTCCGTCCTCTCGAGGACGCGTGGTCAATGTTCTAACCGCCAAAGCATGCAAAACATGAGTACGTCTCGCCTTGTGCCGATTCTGATGCTGTTGCTGGGGCGGACATCTTCCTTCTGGGTTTATTCAAAGACCTGTCAATGGTGCGCACTAGAGATGTACCGCGCTTCAAGATGACCATAATCAGCCCCATGAACGCCACCGAGGCGACCTTGACGGCCGCTTGCGAATGCCTGGTCAGTGTCAGGATAGTTGCAACAACCGCGCCAAGGCAGACCACGACGTAGGGTGCGTAACGCTTCACCAGCTGTTCCAACGCGTTCGATATCGCCAACATTTCCGGAGTATCTTGCATTAATCGAGGATCGTTGCTGGCACAAAGGAATGGATCCGAGGTTAAGTACGAGGTATCAGGGGAGGCTGCGTCCTGCTTTTGACGCCAGCGTTAAGATGCCCGCACGCACGCACTGTTAGTTGGAGAATATCTTCTTCGACCTGGCCATGGTTCCTAAGAACTACCTGGTATCCTGGAATCTCAAATCTCAAATGTTTTGTGCATGTTGTCAGTATTTGAAGGGTCGACGTCACTCCGTTTCAAAAACAAGCAATCTTCAAGGGGAGATACTGCCTAACAAAAACATGGTACACTTCTGAAAAATATACCAGAGAAAAATGAGGGTCAGTTGCCCATTCAAACGCAATGATGATATGTTCGATCGATTTCTACGAAAGACGAAACGAATGGAAGTTCCAAAGCAGTACAATATCAATGATAGTGCACGTTGTGAATGTACAAGAATTGCGCCGTTTCCTGACAACCACAAGCAGCATGGCTGCTCTAGCTCGTCGTTTGAATCGCTTCCGGCCGTGTATCACCGAACACAAAATGGATCGCTCTTTTGTTGTGTGTGGACCACGCAAAGATTGTGTAAGAAAAACCGGTTCAGTAGACCCGTGCATGTAACAGCGACCACATATGCGACTCATTATCAAAGGAGAACTTCCGATGTTTTCAAGGTTTCCCTATTCCGATGTAGACCGTATCATTCTCATCCCTCGGCTGGAAACCATGGTAATATGCCCAAACATAACCGTTCTTACGTGTAAATTCACATCCGTATGGTCAGGAAGCCCCCAATGTTGGTTGTGAACTGGACGATGCCGGAAAGCAGAAAGGCAGACGCCCACAGCTGCCCGGCGGGTAGCACCAATACCAGGGCAAAGAAGACGAGAGTAGTGCAAGCGTGGGGATAGCTACGATGTGAAGGTTCCTGCGACACTTTTCTGTGGAAGAGGTTGAAGCCCAAAAACGTCGTGCGTGATAGTTAACCTGCTCCTGGGCGCAGGGTGGGGGTACGGCAAGAGTCAGATAATCTTCTGTTCACTCCACGGTGGACACCTGCCATAGCCTCGATCGATATTGTCCAAGCGAAGATCAAGCTTAATGGCCCCCAGTGGGTCACTTCCCGCACAGGCGGGCGACAAATATTAAATGGCGGAAACATGCTGTTGCATTATTACGTTTGTCACCAACCCACAACAATCACGGACACTTATGGAATATTGCTCGTGGCGTGTTACCCGTTCTGTCGACCGCAATGAGAGGGTCACATTATCAAAAGACGGAGACGACAGTGGGCGTAGGTTTCCTTACTTGCGTTCGGTCAGAACATGCTTGGACCCGGACGGGGAATCTATGTTCTTCGAATGTACTGCTGTTGTACGCGACGTCTGTTCTCAGAAAATTTCTGCTGTTCTGCACTTGGAACCTCTCTTTGCCTCCCTTTCATGTTCAGCTCGTTCCCATGAGTGGTATCCTCGTAATCCGCTAGTTGCAGAGGTCGTGAGTTCGAATCCCCATGGGGTGAAAAAATTACGAAATTTGCGGGTGAAAGCGAAACATAGCTGCACAAAGCTCTCGTGAGTACCAAACTTCGACGTTGGTACCGTTGACGAGGGAAAGGGACGGCTGGACCCTTCTCGCGACAAAAATAAAATTCAGCACGCGACGCAAGAAGAAGGTGGGGCATGAAAAGATATAAAAAGAAGAAAAAAGCCCTGGTGTTTACCCCCTCCTGTGTGACCCTGGTATGTTGTAGTTGTACGAAAAAATACACTGAAAAAGTGTAGTACTCTACATACATACATACGCTGAAAGTGTAAAACACGTCTCACCACGAAAAATGGGGGAACTGTCGCTATAATAAATAGGACGAAAACACACAGCAACACACACATGATCAGTGCGGATCACACATGCGTGCACATCACTGGTTCGCGAACAACAAGAACATGTGCGTAATCAGAACTCATGTCTCCTATAGACAAGAGTTCAGGACAAATTCAACATGATTTCTATTGTAAGTTCGACACTCCCTGACTTTCTATTGATTCTACATGCAGACGTTTCCCATGTGGGATGGTAACTATCAGGGGGGGGATCATAGCTGCGCCTAGACAGGCATCCCATGCCCGTTCCGAGCATGCATGCAACAGACACGACAGCGGGGTAGCTGAGGTACACCTGTTTTTTGTTTGGACCATGACTCCCTAGCAGCAGCAGGTTGTGGGTTCGTACCTTGGCGGAGTTTTTTGTTCCCCGGGATTCATTTCCAGCAAGCTGTGGTTGAAAGCGATCTACACGATGTAGGTCGTGAATAAACACACTTACTTCCGCTTCACGGTCGACGAGGGAAAACAGGTGGCTGAACCCTTCTCGCGATAAAAAACAAGGCAACAACGCGGGGGGAGAGGTGCGGCAATAAAACAAAAAAAAATGAAAAAAGCTCCTGTGTGACCTTCCTCTTGTGTGACCCCGGCTGATAAGTTTTTTGTTTGTTGTTTCGTCCGATTTATAATGGCTACAATTCTCCCATTTCTCGTGGTGAGACGTGTACCACACTTCAGTGTATGTAGAAAAGTACTCTACTTTTCAGTGTTTTTTTTGTCGTGCAACTAAAACCATCCAGGGTCATACAGGAGGAGTGGGCAAACAACAGGGCATTTTTCTTCTTTTTATATATCTTCATGCCCCACCTTCTTCTTGCGTCGAGTGCTGAATTTTATTGTTGTCGCGAGAAGGGTCCGGCCGTCCCTTTCCCTCGTCAACGATGCTAACGTCAAAGTGTGGTACTCACGGTGACATGTTTTCGAGTCATGTACGCATATATTTCGCTTTCACCGGCACATAAATTTCGTAAAATTTCACCCCATGAGGCGGAGTCTTACGGCGTGATTATTTCGGAGATTTTTTGTTTCTCTCGGTGGGGGGGGGGTGGCCTGCACGGCAAAAATGATCAAGATCCAAACGACCGTCTTACGGTTCCTCGAGGTATATTTTTGAAGGGAAACAAGAGGCTGATTCATGTTCTCGTGAGTCACAACATGCTTCAGTACACGGTTTTGGCTCGTGCGCGACCAACAAGACACCGAGCGCCCTGTTTGTGGGTCGCCTGCAGAGGGCATGTGTATCATCGCACGCCAGTGGCTGCAGTTTGTGGATGTCGTCCGCCAAAGGCCTTTCTCTGATGGCATACGTTGTACTCTGATCACACTCGGCTCGGAGCAAGCGGCAGAAAAAAGCAACGTCCAAAAATGGCAACACCGAACCACACCTCGATTTACGTTTGCAGGGCGTGTGCAATCAAAACTGGGCAATACGCTCTGCTTCTGAGACGTGAGCAGAGGGTATGTGTATGACCACACGCCACTGGCTGCTGTTTGTAGATGTCGTCGGCCAAAGGACTCTCTCTGGCATTCGTTTTTGACTGGTCGCGGGTGACACACGAAGCAAACACGCGGCGGAACAAGAAAAATGACCAAAAAGTCAACACCGCAACACTCTTTGGTTCACGTTTGCAAGCCGTGTGCAATCAAAACAGGACAATACGCTCTGTTTCTGGTACGCAAGCAGAGGGTATGAGTATGACCACACGCCATTGGCTGCAGTTTGTGGATGTCGACGGCTTAAGGCCTCTCTCTAGCATGCGTTTTGAACTGGTCACACATGCAGCCGGCGCAAAAACGGCTCTCTTCGGCCCAAAGGCAAGAACGTCAGCAGAGCAATGTGGCAGGGTTGACGTTTTCGGCTCGTGTGCGGCCAACATGACGCAGAACGCCCTGAATTGTAGATACCTGCAGAGGGTTTGTGCATGACCTCATGATGCTGGCCTCTGTTTGGCCAGCAGACGGTGTAATTTCTCGTTCTGGCACGATCGGGGTGTGACCAGGGGTACCCCCCCCCATTTCAAATAGCCATATTCTAACAAGATCGCTACTGGAAAATGGACCAATTTTCCAACAGGCCGGCCGGAATCGCTGTTGGAATTTGCTGTTGGATTTTGGGCTGTTGGAGTTTGCCATTTTCCTACCCGTAAGGCGGTTTCTTATACACCTGGATTCCTTTCCCAAAAAAAAACACTTTTCAGGATGGGCAAAAATCCGGCTGGAAAAAAGTCCGGCCGTTCCTACAGTGAGCCGGGTTCCTGAGGCAGATTCTTGGAGGGTGGGTGTAGATCAACCCAGACGACATAATAATCAGCGAGGGCGACCTGAGTTCTTGACGTATCGCTCCCATCAAGGGCTCCCAGCAACCCTACGCCGAAAGGCTTGCTATTCTGCACGCTGGCTGTTGATGGTCGCTAGGCACGCGTGCGTAAAAAAATTTATCGCATCGCACCAAGCATGGGAGACGCCGAAACAGTCCAAATCGCCACGAGACAGCAAAAAGGGTCGCTTTTTGTCAGAGAGGGGAAGACACCGCAGCTGATTTTCGCTCCCTAGGTCACCGATCGAAGCCAGACCGGTCAGGGCGTGCTCTCTGTTCCTTGCTCTCTTCCGGAGTAGAGTTGCTCAGCAGCTCGTTGATCCGATCTTTCGAAATCGTCGTCTGTGTGTACAAATCGTCAAGCTGTCTGTGGAAAGTGGTTTCCAGGCCCTCAACAACTGACTCTATCCTCAAGTGAAGCAGACCAGAAAAAAATCACAGTTCGAAAAAGCAACGGGCACCACGCGTATGCTTCTCTCCGTCGATCGAGAGTACGCGCTGCCGAGCAAATCTACTCCGGAAGAGAGCAAGGAACAGAGAGCACGCCCTGATCGATCTGGCTTCGATCGGTGGCCTAGAGAGCGAAAAATCAGTTGCGGTGTCCCCCCCTCTCTGACAAAAAGCGGCTCTTTTTGCTGTCTCGTGGCGATTTGGCCTGTTTCGGCGTCTCCCATGCTTGGTGCGATGCGATGAAGTTTTTTACGCACGCGTGCCTAGCGACCATCAACAGCCAGCGTGCAGAATAGCAAGCCCCTCGGCGTAGGGTTGCTGGGAGCCCTTGATGGGAGCGATACTACGTCAAGAAGTCAGGTCGCACTCGCCGATTTTGTCGTCTGGGTTCACCCGCGGTGAACTTTTTGGGATGAGAAATCTGGGCGGGCACCATCCTGATTTCTTCCGAACTTTTCGGGGGGAGACCACCCAAGAAGCTGAACCCAGATTTTTTCGACCCAAAAAACTGAAGAATCTGGCTGCATAAGAAGCCGGATTGCTGCCCATCCTGGAAGGTGAAGCTTTTTGGGAAAGGAATCTAGGTTTATAAGAATTAGCCTGCCTAAGACGCCCAAATATTTTTTTTGGCTCAGAAACGGACCCCTCCCCCAAATCCAATCCGGAAATAATCATACCGTAAGACTCAGTCTGAGGATCCGAACTCCCAGCCTTTGCGACTAGCGGTTAAGAGGATACCAACCACTAGACCACTTGACCGGGGCGACGGTTGGTTGTGAAACGTACGTCACAGGTTATACACCGAGAAGGGCTGGCTGTAAACCAGCGCCAGACAGAATAGATGGGACGAACATACCCCACATTTTATTCAGGGCATTTCACGGAAAGTTTTTTTCCACGGAGCGGAGCGGTCTACCGCTCCTCTCCGCTCGGTGATATTTTCCCTGAGAACAACTGCTCTGTGACATGATAAAAAAACCGCTTCGCGACGTGAGAATTTTGCCCTCGGATAAACCGCTCCGTGGAGCTTCCGAAGAATCCATACACCAAGCCGTTTTTCCATTAAGCGGTTTAAGCTACACCGTCACATAAGCAAGCACGGATGAAACCGCAATAACACAGTCACGGTTTTCCCACGGAGTCACGGTATTTTTTTCTTCTTTTTTTCTATCCTATGTTCACAGCAGCTAAAAAAGGTACTTGTATGTGTAGTCCTGAAAAAATTGAACCAGAGAGTTAAGTGAGGAATCATCTACTTTTGTTGTACGTGTTGCAGGAACGTGAGTCGAGGAAGTATTGGGTATAAGTACTGGCAAGTTGCAACGGGACGCAAGTGAGGAATCATCTGCTGTTGTACGTGTTGGAGGAGGATAGGCGTCGAGGAGGTATCGATGTGGGAAACGGTCCCTCTCTGTGATTTACTAAATAATATGTAATTGACAACATTTTGGTCCGTTTGGGCTGTCCTTGCAACGAGGACGCATAAGATGTCACCGGCGGCCTCCAACCACAGCAGGCCTTGCGAAAAAATCGGTCTTTTGTGCGCCAAACCCAACGTTTTTCACGAAATCGCAGGTAATCCGTCGATTTAGTACGGATACCCTTGCGGTTTCGACGGTTGTTTCTGACGGAAAACCGTCCTCAAGCCTACGGTTTCGCGCAGTATATATGCTACGTACGGAGGATTAGTGAACAAAACCGCTCTGTGAAAAAAAACGCACTACGGATAAGCGGATCCGCTCTTGCTCGGTGACATGAAAAAAAACGCTCCGCTCCGTGGGATTTTTGCCCTCGGATAAAACCGCTCCGCGCCGCGCAGTGATATCTTCAAATAAAAAAAAACGCTCCGCTCCGTAGAATTTGAAAAAAATGTGTAACGCTCCGCGGAGCGGTTCTGCTGCTGTAACTCCGTGAGTAACCCTGTTTTTTTTCTCTAATTCAAAGCCAGCCTTGAGACAACAGCGTTACTTGGCGACGGAGCTGGTAAGCTGAATGCCAAAGGTCAAATATGGAAGTAGCTAGCCCGAACGCGCCAAATATTAGATGTGCCCTCCGCGGCACACAAGACGCGACGCCGAGGATGTTGACCTCTGACTACCCTTCTTCGCCCTCACATGCACACGTGCAAGCACCGTGCACGTCAATCGTGGCAATTCCTGCACCCCACTAAAGGAACGTCTGGCAACCCTGGACACACATGGCTGTTGCTGCCCCGATGTTGCAGAATCATGAGCGCAGGCAGCGAAACCCCGTTTTCTATTATCGGGCATCGCATATCTTTCGCCAATAAGAATGATGCGGCGGAACCATTTTCTGTAAATTGTCGTTTTTGTTCCCGAGGGGTAACTTGGTTGGGGTCACAGCGTGTTGGCGTGTTGGTTCCAAGTTGGGTTGGCCCGCTTGGACAGCAGACGGTCGCTTGGACCCGGATGGTATTGCTGTTGGGTCAGGGCTTGCTACCTCGGGGGGCTCGACAGACACTCGACACGACACTGCCGACGGGGGTTGAGAGAGAGAGAGAGAGACGCGCCGTAGCGCGCTCGCTGCATTTGCGGCAGTTACCTCTCTTTCGGCCATGGATCCCCTTCCAAGGCGACGTAAAGAGGGCGGGGGCGAGATCGTGGAAGTATATGGATTCGCAGGCTGGATTGCCAGTCTTGTGGCGTATGGTGAGCTGTGATGAATTTATCCCCGTACATCGTCTGTGGCTGCTTCATGTTCCAGAGCGAACCAGCAGGTTGCACCACAACGCCGCAACGGTTCGCATTTTATGTGATGCACAATCTGCTGCAGACCCACACTACTGCTGTATTTAGTAGGTGCCGCAGAGGCCAAGACGAGAGAGATGAGAGATCTGATGCTGTTCGTCCGATGTCAAGCTTAATGCGTGTTGCTCTAAAGAGGGGCGTGCTGTATTTGCATCGGTTTCCTCTCTCTTGCCTTCTTTGACAGCGCTTTACCTGGTGTGGGCGTATGTGCCGGAGAGCACTCTCCAAGCCCTTGGCATCACCTACTATCCCAGCAAGTGAGTCGACTCGTTTGCCAAGACGGCAGGCTGCACTCCAGGACTCTTTTAGGCCCCCATGCTAACATGCATCTTACATCGCTGTTATAGTGCTATAGGATATGTTCCACGTTGATGGTTCTCCTCCCCCGGCGTCCGCGCTTGTGATCGATCGCAAGAAGCATCATCTATCCATGTGCTGGCGCACCTGACCAAACGAGTCCACGATGACCGTGCCGCAGGTACTGGGCGATCGCCATCCCGAGCGCCATCTTTGTCACGTGGTCTGTGGCCGTTCTGGTCTACGTAGCTGTCAACTTCATGAGCACTGCCCCGCTCGATTCTTTCGACACGATCACAGGTGCATCCAGCTCTTGCTTATAGATTGCCGTGTGCCACGGCTGCTTCTCCAATTGAGTATTTTTACTTCAAGTGCCTTTTGTGTCATCTTGGTACGATGGCGTCACGAACGGCGATTCGACAAGCAAGCAGAACAGCTAGCTGTGTTATTAATAATAATACTCCAAATCTTCTCTCGGTACGATGCGGGGTCACGAACAACGCATTTTTTTACTACTTTGTTGTACATGCGCAAGGCGATAGATGCCGCAATTTCTAAGTTTTGGCCCTACGGACGCAAGAGGAGCCATCGGATGGTCGGCATACACAGGATGTACTGGTGGAGGTGAAAGATAGGTGATGCGCAGCAGGCACACGATAGAACAGTGCAATGATGGCAATTGAGTTTTTTTACTTGAAAGTGCGTTTGTGTCAGCTTGGTACGATGGCGTCACGAGGTAGACTCCAAACCCTCGTTTCAAGTTTCAATTTCAAGTGCAGCTTGTGTCTTGGCACGATGTCGTCACGAACGGCGATACTACAAACAAGCGGAACAGCTAGCTGTGATTCAAATCATCTCTCGGTACGATGCGGGGTCACGAACAACGCATTTTATTACTACCTTGTTGGACAGCGCAAAGAGATAGAGGCCACAATTTGAAATTTTGGCCCTACGGACGCAAGAGCAGCCATCAAATGGTCGGCACACACAGGATGTATTGGTGGAGGTAATAGTTAGATGATCAGGCAATTGCACAGCAACAGGTCATGATGACCTGACCACTCAAAATCGAATATGTTCCGCTTCTCCGTACCCCCTAATAGAAGTCCAGTAGGTGGTAGAGAGAGAGGCAGACAGAGAGATATATCCGCGGGCATACAAGACAGAAATATATTTCGAATCTTTCGTGTGCATGCACATGAATTCTATCGAGCTACAATATCTGTCCCGGGGAGACGAAAGAGACAGCCCGGACATATACTACAAACACACACCAAAGAGTCGAATCCTCCTTCTGTGTGTGTGTGCGTAGTACGTGGATCCACTGAGCTATATCTGGCCACGCGGATGACGGCAGAGACCGCAGACTCGAATCGACCGTACGATCACTGAGGACCTGGCTCGTTGCCGAGCAATGACTGCTGTTAATCGACTACAGTGTAGTACTGCTGTAAGACATGAGAGACTGTAAGACACGAGAGAAGACTAAAGAGGGAGGAAGAGAGCTACAATCGAGAGAGAGAGAGGGAGAGAGAGAGCATACAAAATAATTTGCATGTGGGCAGCGCTACGTGTATCTATGTATGTGTATGTATGTGCGTGTGACCCTTGATGGTGGACAAGGAGTGCGTTTATACCACCTCCAAGGGGCATGCTTCCCGGCACACACAGCACTTATAAGAGTATTGTTGGCTTTTTTTTTGGCGTTTGACGGTCGGCGGACCGCATGCCGCTTACAACCATGCACACATGCACACTCGTGCGACACAAATATGTCCGAACCACGTAGCTTCACTTCCTGCGTTGCTCTGCACCCTCTCTCCTGACGCCACCAAAGTTCTTCATCGCTCTGCCCCCCTTTTGACGCCGCCATGACATGGCTCAACTGCTTGTTACTGCATGCGGGAGGCTGGCTCTTGCTTATGGTGGGAGTAGTTTGCAACCATACTTCCGTGCGTGCTACCGTAGACAGCCACCGAGCCTCTTGTGTGCGAATGTTCCGCTCTCGAGGGTACGTGCGTCGATTCGGCCGCAGGATATGTCAATGTTCTCATGCTATGTTTTCTCGCAGACATGCATGCAAAGCCAGTGGTCGATCGATCTTCCGTCTGGGAACAGGACGGGTCACCGGACAGCGCAAGCCGTGTACCAAATATCGGTGACATTGACATGTCAACGGTCAACAGGGTGCTTTACCAGGTATGGTACGGGGATCATTCGCTGCACGCATCGTCGATTGCAGGTGTGCTCTCTCTCTCTCTGCCTCCCGAGGGGCTTGTCAAACCAATTTTCTCTTCACGCAGAAACACCCGTTGCCGATGGCGTAAACACTGCAATACGTCCGGATGTTGTCCACATGGCGTTGCCACACCAGTTGTTTTAGTCCGTGTGTGTGCACGCGGAGAATAGAAACCCGAAAGACCGATTTGAACCGTGTAAATTCGGTCTCAGGAGCCTCTAAGGAAAGGGTCATCGAGAGGTGGCATCCCTCGACGACGAAGGGGTTGGGGGAGCCCTGCGCCTGGACCGCTGCATGAAGGCATCACGGGCGAGCAATTTGATCAACAGCCGCATCGCGAAGACGGGGCAGAGGTGGAATCTGCCGGCAGCGGTATCAGCTGACATCATCCGCGACCTTATACACGGCGTATGACGGTAGCTTCATATTTGTTGCCGTGGGCCTTTCGGCCCGGTCCGGTCAGCTGTCAAGAGTAGTGGAAGCCATGTTATGTGCCAGCCAGGCAGTACCGAACGCAACTAGGCCATACCTTGTAGAACGTACCTTAGTAGGAGCAGGATCTTTTTCCTACCATCAAATTCAACTTGGAGCACAGCACACATGCATCCGACCAAGCTGCGTTTGCCATGTGCGAGGGTAACATCAGGGTACATCCACCCCCCGACAAAACCAGCATCAACATCCACCTGGGTGTTCCTGTGGGCACGCGTGCGCTAAAGCACTCCAAGTTTTTAGAGCGACGTACGCGTTGATTGCATCAAGCAGCTAGATTGATCGCCTTGAGCTCCTCCTGCATCATGTCCCCGGCCGTGATGGAGGGGTACTCGGCGAGAGCCTCTTCCGTGGCGAACTTCCCGAGCGGGCGAAGAACCTGTGCGTGCATGCAACGAGGACCTCACATTCAACGCATCCCTACTTTGGTACCACCAGATATGCAGGGTTTACTTGGCGAGCACCGGTTCGATGTCTGCGTTAGGTCGACCTAATGCTGCAGCACCCTCGAGTGCCTACTAGTCGATCTCGGGGGGAGGTAGCACCAGCGCTTTTGATGCATGAGAACTGAAAATCGCAGACCGTTGAAGAACGCCAACTGGTGTCCGAGAGATGGGCTAAACCAACAGACCGACGAGGTTGGCCCACCTCAACGGACAGCTCATTCTTAAAGCACGGCGTTAAGAGCAACAAACATGGGAAACGTCGTGAGAGCAACAGTCGGGAGTTTGACCGGTGGTTCGCATCGTACCTGATCGGATGCGACGTGCCCGAAACAGGTACTTGAGATTCTCCACAGAGACTGCCCCGCTTGTTTCCTCTTCCGCATAGTCTCAATGGTCGCCTCCGAGACCGCCACCTAACGGCAGCAGCGCCTGAGTGGATTGACATCATTGTTTCAACTTCCAATACGTCAACCCCACAGCGGTGCTGAGAGAAATTCAGGGCGAGCTGAGCCTCACGCATAAGGCTCAACTAAACCATGCTATGCAGCGGCAGAGGCTAACACTCGGGCGGTCGGACGCAGCGACAAGGCAGGAAGGAGCCAGAGCACCCCTTCAAAGCTCGCACCGAACGGGGCAGATAGCTTTCCACGACAACAAAAAGAGCTCTCTGTTCGGAAGAACTTGGGCAATAGGGTGAGCTACGCACACGGCGAAAGCACCACGCACTAAATCCGACCGATACCGCGACGGATCCATCGCACCTCATGAAAACCAGCCAGCACGTGTCCACCGGTGAGTCGTTCGAGCTGTTTTCCGGCCTGGACCAAAAGACACCCGTCAGGCACTGAAACTGGCATTTTTCTGGCAAATTCCACAGCAGTGGCACACAGAACCAAGGAAAAATGCACTGTAGATCAGCGAAGCGAGTGGAACAGGAATGCACAACGCCGGTCGCTGCCACAAGCCAGCCAACGCGGAAAGAAGGCTGTTCACCAGGAGGTATCGTAGGGGTGAGGCGCCAGCGGCCTGAACATGAGCCAGACATTTGCGCGACTTCGTTACTACCAAGACTCACGACTACTCTCCCCGATAGTCTGATACAAAAAGAATCGACCTCAAACCCGTCACACGATGTAAGAGCCAGTGTCTCCCACCAAAGGGTGCTGAAACAAACGTCGGGATAGTACAGCATACTCAACCTCCCTCATCTGAAGTCTGGGACAACAATTTGTGGCTGCCCCAAACGAGTCGAACGTGCTAGTCAGTGTCGTGAACACGTTCGCCTGGACGCCGGAGGCACCTAACCTGCCATCTCGCAGCCAAACGCTGAGACCCGGATATCGGCTCTTCCCGTGAATGGTCAACAGGTTGAAGTCGTAGTGGTAGCCTGCTAGGACAGTGCCCGCTGAATTGAACTTGTCGAAGTTCGAGCCTGCTCGCAGAGCGGACGAACATGACGTGGGAACCGTTCGTGTTAAATAACCAGAGCCGCTGCTTATCACTCCTTTAGGATGCCCGTCTACTCAGACTTCCGGGACTGTCACATGCCGCGGTACCGCATGTGACTTGGGACTAGAAGCAGCGCATTCATGAAAGGGCAATGTTCATTTCTATGTCGACCCATCTGTTCTGGGAGCTTGCGTACACCCGTCAAAATGTCTTTGACGCGCCAGCCGGGGTCACACTGGAAGAGTTCACATTTCCTCCTGCGGTGCTTGCCGCCTTCAATATTGTCAGCGTTGTGTTCTCTATGATGCTAAGCCAGGAAACGTTGAAAAACATGCACTCGCTCACCAGTGGGGGCCAGGAGATGCGGGCCCTCGTGCATGAGAGTTGAAATAGCTTCCTCGTCTAGCCCGAGACCAATAGCGCATAGCCGCGAGACTGTCTCCAGCGCGCCAATCATCTGATGACAGGGTGGAAACGCATTGCGTATCAGCAATCAACCAACCAACACCGTGACGAAACCCGCATGCACCCAACATGAGACGCCCGAAAACAGCGAAATCATAACAGTGATGACAAAAACCACATAAATTCGACAAACAGCAGACCCGGCTAGATCGGCTGATAGTGCACGCGTTTCCCTACCCGGTATGGCGTTGATAACGAACGTGCTGGACCAGGATCGCAAAGTACAGAATTTGGGTTTTCATCAATTTCGTTGCCAACGAGTTAACCGCGGTGCCTGGATGGACACGAGACGGGAGTCAACACCTGTAAAACTGAAAATGCTTGTGAATTCATCGCGCAAACGCACCTTGTTTCCCCACGCGTCCATGATCGTAGACCAATTCTCGAAGCCTTCTGGCACGACGGGCGGGGGGTTGAGCTGCTGGTATTTTGTCACGGCGGGCCGCGGACCCTGCGCTCTCGCAAACAATGAATGGTTACGGGGAGTCACTTCTGCCGAGCTTGCCACCAGTAGAGAGGAGGTTGCGCCGGCTGCGAGCACGACACCGTGCACGACGTTGCCAGGCTGATACGGTTGTTTCGGCGTGCCCAAATCGCTCCATCCAATCAACGGGGAATATTTGGGATGGGTGCAAAATTAGACCATGATTGGGTACTCGGTCCGCTAGAGCCATGCGGCAGATCATGTAGACGAGTGTCCCGAATGGAGAAAACACGGACGCAGTTTTCTGTACCAGAAGCCTGGGGTGTGCCATACTACGGAGCCATGCGCAGGCGCGAACCAACATGCACGCTCAACAACAGCGGGCAAGGTGCACACAGAGTGGGCCGACATAACAAGACTCACTATCGTCCAGAAGAACCGCCATTTTGGGTCGGCCTCAGGGGGACACAGAGTCAACGGTCGATGTCCGTCCGGCAACTGACTGATGCGCTCGCAATGCGCGCGTGGCCGTTCCGTGCCCTCAGGTGTAACGCCAACTTGGTAGGAAAACTTGCCGATTTTGTTCCAGGCGAAGGGGAAGGGGAGGCGTGGGCAAAACGGCCGGCGGATCGTGTCATGACATCCGTAACAAGAAACAGCTTCGTTGCTTTGCTGATCATGGCTCGAGATGAAACTGACCTGACCGGCAAAAGGGCCCATCACCCCCCACCAAGATGGTGAAACCCGCAGAGCTTCATGCAAGATATTCATTATCTGCACTGGGGCCAGAGGGGCAAGTTGGGCACGAACCACAACCTGGGGGGGGGGAGGTTGGGAGGCCCAGTTCGACCTTGGACCCATTCTTCTTCGGGCTTGCAGCCCGCCGTGTTGATTGCAATAACGCCACTATCCAAGATGAGGGATAGCTTGCACGCTTTGGGCTGCAACCTCCCTACAACCTCCCCCCCCAGGTTGTAGTTGGTGCCCCAACCTACCCACAACCTGCCTCTGGCCACCCGTGTGCTTCACCTCAGCAGAATACTTACACTCCCATAGCCTATTCAATACAAACCGACCCCTTTTGATTCAGAGCATCCAACCACCTACCACCTGATCGTAGTCACGAAGAACCCTGCTATTAAGGTTCTCCGCAATATCAACGTGGTGTAGCCAACGCAAACAATACTGGGCGCACCACATATCGACACACACACACACACACCTCTGGCCTTGCATCCTTGACACCGTCGCTCTGGGCGTAGTACTTCTCCATCTGGTCGAGAAACTGATTGTTGTCTACCTCAGATACCCTCGGGTCTCGGACGAGGACAACTCCAAACGCCTTTTTAGTGTGCGTCGGAGCATGGAAGGGTGCATAGAAGGGCGGGAGAGGGCACCCTCGGCTCAGGTATCGTGCGTAGGGTAGCAGCGACACAGCATTGACTTTACAGCCAATCAGTCTGGACTGTGCGTCAAGTAAAGTGTACCAGCGTTGGCTTACGGTCAATCTGGACTTGTGCGTCAGAAAGTAAGGGAAGCACCTTGGCGGCGAGATCAGCGCAGGCAATTCGGTGTGCATGTATATAGTCAAAACAAATACCAGGAATACAGGATCTGTACAAGCTATCATAACTTCGCCCGTGGGCCTAGTCGGGTCTGGGCCGTTTACACAATACGTGTGGTGGGGGTATCGATTTCAGAGACGCAGAGAAACATGAAACATATGCACAAACCAGCTGTGGGCAAGTCAAACGAACTTTGCACTGCAGCGCGGAGTCGATGGGACGTAAGTAGCCTTCGCAGGATTTTTGTACTTCGTAGTAAGTAAACATGTTGGATTTCGGGTTCGGGGTCTGCGCATGCATACCCTCTCCCTGTTCCCTGTCCTATTCCCTCATCATGAACTTGTTTCTCCCGAAGTTGGTTCAAATTCACCAAACTTAGAGCCAGTCCCGCTAAATATTGTAGCTCGCACGCAGTCAGATATTTGGAAGAGCATAGTCTAGTGGTGTAATGGCATAGTCTAGTGCTTACAACCATCGACTAACTGTCTGGCGGGAGGTTGTGCGACAACAAATCGCATACGCTACCAATGTCAAGCAGACTGTGTACACATGTCCAGCATCGCGCATGGATGGTCCGGTGCCGGTGCCGTCGCTAACTCAGCAGTTGTAGTCAAACTAGTTGCACAATAATCCACAAAAAAAATATCGCCTCCTCACATGAAGCGCTTCTGCCAACTTGCGGCAGTCATCCCCATTGCCTTGCGCGCCCCCTACCCATCCCGAGAGATCCACCACTGGAATCTCAAATTTCTCCATGGGGAGCGTGGATCTGGATAGGTTTGTGTTGCAGTGCTGTGGTGCGGAGCTGCTGTGCAAGTGAGTGCGGCGCAACTGAACTTGTTGCCCGAAAATCTCGCCAGCGCTGGTGATTAAACGCCCCCCCGGGGAGGGTCGGGGTCGGTCGGCTTCCTGGTACGTACGTAGGATGTACGGTAGGGGCCCCCGGCCGGGGAGGTCCTGTGCTGCAATTTTTTTTGTTATATACCCAGTGCTGCACGACACAAAAAAAAAAAAGTAAGCGGAGGAACAAAAAATATCGTTTTACACAGATTAGCAGCGCGACTACGCACGAGCCTACTGCAGGTACTTTTGTGCAACCACCACAAAAAACTATTCCACCTCCCGATCTAGTATGCACAATAGTTTTTTTTTGAAAAAGTGTGGCCCGACAGGGGTACGCTTTTCAGTGCTGCACGACAGAAAAAAAAAAAAGTAAGCGGAGGAACAAAAAATATCGTTTTACACAGATTAGCAGCGCGACTGGCGTACATCCACCGAAGGCTAAAGGCTTACAGCAGTAGACTATGCCAGTAGCTATCTAGGGAACCAAGATTTGGCAAATTCCGTCCACTGTAGGCTTCAAACTTGTCGGCGCAACACGCAGCCCCTCCCCTAAAAAAATGTGAGACTCGTATCTACGCGGCGCAACCACCCTGCTGTGCACCCGCCAAAGCGACCAAGCACAAGAACGCGCCCACTACAGCATCAATCGCCACAAAATTTTGAGGGAAGATGGCNAAGATTTGGCAAATTCCGTCCACTGTAGGCTTCAAACTTGTCGGCGCAACACGCAGCCCCTCCCCTAAAAAAATGTGAGACTCGTATCTACGCGGCGCAACCACCCTGCTGTGCACCCGCCAAAGCGACCAAGCACAAGAACGCGCCCACTACAGCATCAATCGCCACAAAAATTTGAGGGAAGATGGACTGAGTACCATAGAGTAAATTTCAGAAGAGTTGAACTTGACTGATCGCGGGAATCAAGAGATAGACACAGATGAAGTTGAAAACTTGCATTTACATACAGGCACCATGCTTATTTTCTGCCACGCCGCCGGCAACACCGAGCATTGGTTATGTTAGCTGCTANCCAGCAGTACAACTCTCCAGAATCCCGGGGAAAAAAACTATGAGAGGATGAAGTACCGACAGTATCACGGCAGCTACAATAACGGGGAACTTGATCACTGATGACCTTGTGCTATCTGACGTCGCACGCAGACAGGCACGGCCGGCAATATGTACACA
>CACKRE030000214.1:39631-54211 GCA_902602495.3 Ectocarpus sp. CCAP 1310/34 | reverse complement strand
GGGGGGGGGGGGGGGGGGGGGGGGGGGGGGGGGGGGGGGGGGGGGGGGGGGGGGGGGGGGGGGGGGGGGGGTGCACACTGCCTCAGACCTGTAGGTCGTCTTCCACATCCTGGTGCTCTCCGCCTTCCTTGACTAATTGCTCGAACGCCTTGGGAGCAATGTCGGCCGCTGCTACCGCCATTGCTGTCTGCCGTAGATATCGTAGGGCGGGGGGTTGCTGCTACCACCGAAAAACACTCTTTCGTGGAGCCCGTTCCTGAAACTGATTACTTCAATGAGCGCGAGCACAGCAGTGTTGTCACAGGTCTTCGGTTCTCAGCCTCTCTTCAACGTTCTCTCTCCCTATCTCTCTCTCTCTCTCTCTCTCTCTCCAACAGAGACGCGTCCCGCTGGTGCAGTCGTACTAGGGGGGCACAACCGACAAATGAAACCACATGAGTAGCTGCAAGAGCTGTAACAGAGATATTGCGGAGCTCCATATACTACTTAGAAGGCGTTCTTCAGGAACACAGATCTCCTCCCCGGTGGCCGTGGGCCGAAAAACTCCTTTCGACCACCTCTCTCTCTCTCCACACTCGCCGAACGAAGTAGTTTGCGTGTGTGGGGTGCTTCGCGTAACTAAAGCGGGAGCGGAGCGAAGCGCACGCACGGATTAGGCCGCGAGAGGTTCAGGGGGGCAAGGATAATTCCACGCTCACGCTCGGCCGCGCTTGGGTAGCGAGCTCCCTCTTGGACGAAAAGGCAAAGGAAGGAGAGAGAGAGAGAGAGAGAGAGAGAGAGAGAGAGAGAGGCACAGAGAGAAAGGGGGCGGCCCGCCGCGCGCTCTGGTTCGGAGTTCACAGCTCCTTGTTTCCTCTAAGGTAAGAGATGAGTGCGAGGCAAATACAGGCAGTGCACCGGGGGAATGGGTGGAGGGACGGGTGTTTATGTGAAGCGTTGGGTCTTGTGTGCCGCCGCCGGCGCTTCCCTGCAGAGGTGGCAGCGTAGTGTCTGTCCCGTTTTCCGAGGGACCCAAACACACAATCACGCCCTGGTGGTTTTCTCTTGCGTAGTCGTCTCGGGTATTGTTGGATTTCCTCCGGCCCGCATGTGGGGGTGCGTGCCCCCTCTTGCTATTGATGCAGCACGAAGGGTAGCGTTGCGTGCCGCATGATGCTGTTGCTAGTGTCGCTTCTTTCACACGACCGCCCCCCCGCAAAGACAACTCGTTGTTCTTTGGGCTAATTCTGCGCACCGAAAAACGGCCTCTCTACACACCCAGAAACACCCGAGGAGAAAGGAAAAAAAAAAACGAACACACCGGTCGCGGCCGACACTCACAGCAGCAGTAGGAAAATGTGCGAAGTTCTTACAACGATTCGCGGCGCGTTGTGGGTCACGGTGCTCGGCAGAAAAAAAGCTACGGGCCCGCCTAGTGTGAGGCCGCACTCTTGCCCTTACAAGAAAGGCGTCACGGCATGCTGCTTTGTGCGCGGAGTGATCATTCGCCCGACCGGAGGCGGCTGCACTGCCCCGCAGATCGATGCGAAGCACCTTTTTTTCTTTCTTTTCCCCTATCTCGTCCTGGATCGCGATTTTTTGTTGACGTTCTCGTGATCATTCCGCGATTATGTTGTCTATCGTTGTTAATTGTTCGTGGGGTCAATATATTGTCTTTACTGCTGCTCTGCATGTGCTCCTGGAACCTCGGGGCTTACTGGTGTATTCATCATTGATTAGGGGTGCTCTATTGATAGCTTGTTGGAAGCTACTGCTGTACGGGACGAAACTTCGCAACAAATAATCCAATCGGCATGTTTGTTTTTTACACTATAATGTTGTCATGGGGCTGTGCCTCCTCACATGTTTTGACGTGTTTGACACTGGACGGACCGCGTGACGATACCAATGTAGTAGTTTTGATGGCGCTCGTTGGGACACACGATCGCGTTGGTACGTGCCAAAACATTCCTTGCGACCCCACACCGCAGGCAGCAGCGGAACAAAAGACTTGGCCCACCGCGCGAAGGCACGCGCGTTTCCTTTCTTTCGTGTGTTGCTGTCCATCACCGCGACAGCAGCAATTGATGTCAACGCTGTAGTATATGTCGCTTACGATAGTACACACTTGCTGTTGTGTTATAATTTCACCTCAACGAACCTAGTCGTTGCGTGTGGGATATGCCTTAACTGCCGTCCTTCCACTGCAAACTCCCCGTGTGTCGATGGGAACACGACGAGATGCACACGCGGAAGAAACGGGATACGGCAGTGCGTAGTGCTTCCCTTTTTGTTTTTTGCTGTCTGCGTTTTGGTGTCGCTTGTTGTCCCGACACATGACACATGGCAGGCGGAGAGGAGCGGTCAATTCCATGCTACGAGCGTATCGTGTGGCCGAACACTCCGAGTCTCTTGCACTCACCGTTAGACGTTGTATGGGTACCTTCGCAGCATGAAAAAGCTTTCGTTTACCCCCACCATGAGAGGTAGACGGCCCTGGTTTGTATTTACACTTGCCCGATATGCGGGGAGCGGTTTGATCGGACCTCTCGGAGCAGTCCCTTTGGCATCAGTGTACCGCGAGTTGTGTATGATTCGCGTAAAGTTTTTCAAAGAGTCAGGACAGACAACAGTCGAACCGTTGGACAGGCACTGCTGCTATTAGTACGTTAACAACCATGGCACACATCACAGCAGCACCGGCAGCATGTATTCCATGCGAACACATCATAACTCCGCGCTCTGCCGCTCGACATGTATCCCTCCCCCCCTCTCCCCTCGTGTCATCGTTTATCGAGCCCCCGGACCGATGGTTGTTTTTGTTACATTCAAAATCGTTCCGATCTCTCTCTACCCAGTGCCTTCGTATGTCTACGGATCCAACACTCGACGCGGTCGATTCTCGTGGTCACAGGTTAACTTACCCTAAAGGTACACTCAAATAAAATGGTCCCGAGGGGTCCGCAAGTCAATAGAAATCAACGACAAATATTTAACGACAAAGACTGCGGGTTGACTGCGAGTTGTTGCAGCGGTCGGCCAGAGCGCGCGAAATGCGAAAAGAGGACAGTAATCGTGGAAGAGGGCGCTGTAATTTTTTCAAGACACGATCTCACTTCAGGGGCAACACGGTTGCTTATGCGTCTTCTTCTGGACGAAAACCAAGTACAAGTTTGACGATGGGTCATGAAGGCCTGACCAGTGTATATGTAACTTGGAGCCCTTGGCTTCGACCTGTCTACGGGAAGAGGGCGAACAGACCGCACCCGCTGCCCGGCGTCCCTCCCGCTCTCCTCTTTGGCCCTTCCTGTTCTACCGCTCCTCGCAACAAGCTGGATCTAGATATTGTCCTTGGGGGCTGCAACACCGTTCGACACCGTGGGGGACTACGTATCCTCCTCGTCTTCTCTTTGGTCCTTGTCTGTGGAGCCGTAATCTTAAGCAATCACTGGCGATGCCTGAACCGCTACTCTTGGACTCGCAATCCTTTTCCTGGTCGGAGCGACCGCTGAGTTACGTAGCGGAGGTTGTGCTCCTCTGCTGCCGCCGCTTGCAATGCCACGCGCACTGGAGGCACGCTGCTGAACGCCTTCGCTAGGCATGCCATCTCGTCCAAAGTCACGCTCGGAGCAAGGTCTCTTGAGATACTCCCTTTCCGGCCTTCCCATCTCTGGTGGCATTCGCCTTGCTCCCATGACAAGTGTTCGCCATATGGGCAAGTTAATATTTCTAGTCCGGGTCATGCACGTTGCAGCGAGGGTCAAACGGCCACATAGGATCGTCGATCTGATTGCCGCGTTACCCTGCCTTGTACACCCCCGCACTATTATTATCAACTCTCCCATTCGGCGACATATGTCATCGGAGGAAGCGAAAGCAGCAACAGACGGGCAGGGCGGGAAGTAGATTTATCAAGAGGCGGTGCGCCTGGGGCCGAAACGAACATGAGACTGGCCTCCTGCCCCAAGTTTCTGAGCATCAGGGCAAGCGGCTGCAGCATGGTGGGGGTGGGGTGCAACCTCCGCCAGACGTTCCGCTGCAGCCGGGAAGGGATCGCGAGTTTCAGGGCTGACGATTCAGGCGTCATGACAACGTTCCGGTCCTCAAGCCCAGGACAACGGACGGGAGGAAAAGGAGTATTCCCGCGGGGTGTGACGGTGTTGCCGCCCCAAAACGATACGGAAACCCAAGCGTGCGAGAAGGGGCACGGCAGACGGCAGCCACGGCCGAGAGGAACAGCGGGAGAGACCCCGGGAAGCTGGTGGTACGGTCTTGTTGACCCTCTTCTCCGCCTCGTCGCGACGGCTACTTGGGCATTGCCCACTCGGCTTCGTCTTGGGGAGGCAGATGAAGGAACACCCGGCCCCTCGAAACGGTTTGGGGGTTGGCAGACAGGAGAAGGGCTGTCGGGCATACGGGCGGGTCTGGAACCGGAGACCCGGGGGACATACCTACCGCGCAGAGGGCGCGCCGAAGAATCACGCATATTTTTCTATGCCCTGGTCAATATAGGCCCGCGCTCTCCTCTGTCGTCTTGCTCGGGGTGCCCCCGCTGTTGAAGTTAGTTGCAAAGACCTGGTGTATGGCCGAGGTACCACTTTATTTATGCGCTATCTACTTGGGCTGCTCTGCTCAACCGCCGGAGCGTACGAGAAATCCCACAGCAACGGTTACAGCAGTCCCTGAAGCGCATTCATTCATGCACCACAGTGTCTTACGTCTGTCAACTCACAACGTCCAATGAATATTTGACGTTGTTGACTTTTGACACGTTGATGTAGGGCACGAGGCGGGCGTACCAGATATTTTCGTTTCTGAAGTGGAAACGGCTTTGCGCGGAACTAGAGGGTCGACAACATGAAATAAGTGGAATCCACCGCGCACAATCCCACTTTTACTCCATGCCTAACTCGGGGGTTGATGGAGAGCCGTCTTTCATCAGGGCATGTTCCGTATGTAAACCATTGGAGACTCAGGTTTCCTGTACTACCATATGAATATTTTACGGTTACGTCATTTGGAAAGAGGCTAGAGAAAGAAACGGCGTTCTCCGCTCTTCGTCTGCATTGAACCTCGACGTTTGAGCGTCGTCACGCTGCTTTGGGGTGTTTGTTTCCCTTGGACAGGGTGGGTATCCTAGCCGGCTTCCCCGTGATCGTTCGGATCCATAAATGCGCGGGGGGGGTGCGATGTCGTTGGTTTTGGCCCTCGCCACAGATATCGCCATCGGAAAGAATCGCCTTGCTTGTTCACGACGTCAGTCCATGAACTAACAGTGTGATTCATCAATACAATGACAGCGAATGCTGTCAATAGTGTTAACCATGGGACTCCGCCTGACGTCTGTGCGGGAAGTCAGTGATGATTCGTTTCTCATTTTATCCCTCAAACAAGTGGTAAATATGTTGTGAATCCTGCCCCCCCTTGCCCTTTCTGCCCCACTCACGCTTGACTGTCTGTGGTGTTGACCCCGATCCCCGGTTTCGACGCTCGGCGATCTGAATCCTTAGGAGGCGGAGGAATCATCCCAAACTTTACCCCAGTAGAAAGTATCATCATCATCATCAGCTGCAGCAGGCAGAGTTGAGCAATAGGGGGGCGAACATTTCTGCTCAGGGGAGAAAAGGCGCGGAAGAAGAAGGAGAGACAAGGCGGTCGTCGGTCGCTGTCGTTCCACCTCCCCCTCCTCGCCGCCGCCCGCAGCCGGCTCTTCCACCTCAGCAGCAGGCCAAGGCCGAGGCCAAGACCACCACCGCCTCCGACACCGTTTTTCCGCTTTCGCCTGTAGCGGGGCGGGACTCCACGGGGAGAATACAGGAGGGCCGAGCCAACGACCACCCCGCAGGTATGTGTTGAAAAACGTTTGCTTGTTCGTGGTTGCTTTTCCGTTTTTTTTTTTTTTTGTGCGCGTACGCGACTTGTGTGCACGACGTACTCCCGTATCCACCTCTTCCGTATCACTTTCTTGTGTTCCATGTGTTGGTGTGTGTGTGTGTTTCATTTTTGTTCATGTGTTGCTTCATTTGCATCGATCTGCCATCCTTCGTTGCTCGCAAACATCAATCTGCGCCCCCCTCCCCCGCCCGTGTATGTGTGCGTCCGATGTTGCATCCAGGGGTATCTCCACCGCCGTGCGGTCGCCGCCTTAAAGGAAGTACTGTGGCAGGAACAAACGAGGGCGCAGAGGCTAGGGCAACCAAGAGGTTAGTTGTAGTTGGGGTTGAGACGGCTTGTTATTCTGTGTGCTGCGTCGATCGTGCTGTGCAAATACCTGGGCAATGAAACTGTGCCATTTTTGTTTGCGGGGCAAAACAGGGGGGCCCGCAGAAAATATGCGGTTCTTCTAGTAAGTCCGCGTCGATGGCGGTATGCGACTGACCAAATGAAAAACAGACTTCGCATACAGAGCGGGATAGAAAAAGCCAACATGAAGTGTGTCTGTGTTGTGTCTGTGTGTGTCTTTTGTGTTTCCTTTGTTGACATCGACAACGCTACAACTGGCTGGCGAATGAAAATACGTCAGTCCTACTAGCGGAATTCAGACGAAAGCGTCTTCCGAAGGCCACATGATCTGCCTGCGACTTTCACCGTCTCACACTTGTTTGCCGTCTATTTTCCTTTTTTTGACGCTGCTGTTTTGTTTTTCCCGTCTCTCTTTCCTGGATGGTGGGCGGGCGGCATCCACAGGAGGCGCAAGACCCCTCCTAGCACCACCTCCGCTGAAGAAGCGGAACGAAGCGCGATGGAGCTTCGAGTGGGAAAGAAGTACCGCCTCGGTCGCAAGATCGGGAGCGGGTCCTTCGGGGACATCTACCTGGGGACCAACATGACCACAGGAGAAGAGGTGTGATGTACGCGACATACCTAACCCCAATGCTAACCCTAATCCTAAACTCAACCCATGGACGGGAGAGGTGTGGAATCCTCACATGCCTAGCCCTAACCAGACGGGAGAAGAGTGTATTGTGTATTTTTAACGCTAAGGCCACTTGTTACGCTGTCTCTTTTTGGGCTGTCCCTTCTCTCAAAAAGGGACAGAAGTTGCCCAAAAAGGGACAGGATGGGGTGATCTTTTTTCGCTGTCCCTTCTCGGGAGGTTCAAAAACGCAAAAAAAGACCACGTAAGGCCACTTGTTACGCTGTCTCTTTTTGAGCTGTCCCTTCTCAAAAAGGGACAAAGTTGCCCAAAAAGGGACAGGATGGGGTGATCTTTTTTCGCTGTCCCTTCTCGGGAGGTTCAAAAACGCAAAAAAAGACCACGTAAGGCCACTTGTTACGCTGTCTCTTTTTGAGCTGTCCCTTCTCAAAAAGGGACAAAGTTGCCCAAAAAGGGACAGGATGGGGTGATCTTTTTTCGCTGTCCCTTTTCGGGAGGTTCAAAAACGCAAAAAAAGACCACGTAACAAGTGGTTTTTGGTCAGTTGTCCCTTTTTGAGAAAAGAGACAGCCCAAAAAGAGACAGCGTAACAAGTGGCCTATTAACAAGTGGTTTTTGGTCAGTTGTCCCTTTTTGAGAAAAGAGACAGCCCAAAAAGAGACAGCGTAACAAGTGGCCTAAGGCTAACCCTGACCTGCACGGGAGTTATGTTTGCATACCCAACCCTAACCGAACGTAACCTAACCTATCCTATGGACGGGGTGGGGGGGGGTAGCTGAAGACGAAGCATTGTTGTCACTGGAAGATGCGATGTGATTCCTCTTCTATCATAAGACAAAAATATTTTCTAGTCATGATAATTTACACGGTAAAAACTGCTCACTGCTGTTCGTTGATCGTTGCAATGAACAGGTGGCCATCAAGCTCGAGTCGACAAAGACGAAGCACCCTCAGCTGCTCTACGAGTCGAAGATCTACCGCATATTGCACGGTGGATGTAAGTGCTGCTTATAATCCCTCTGTTTGCGCCCGTTGTGTGCTCCACGCCTCGCCTGGGTCTGCGTTGATGCCTAGTGGAAGATCATTTCAGAAGACCCGAGAGGGGAGCTCAGGAAGAAATGCGTCCTGATACTGTTCCGCTGGTGTGTTTTCTGTTCATGTTTTTTGTCATGGGAGATTGAGCGGCGTGTCAGCACGCAGCATGCATCGTGCCCCATCGGATGGAAGTTTTCACGGGTGACTCTTCCCCCGTGTGTTGAACGTGGCCTCTTCTCGATTGATTGTTCAATAGGTTTATCCTTGCAGGAGCTAGACACCTCCATGTCGATTTGAAGGGGGCTTGTTTTAATCTTTTTTATTCCGCTGTCCCTCAGCGTGTCTGTATTGTCTTTTTCACTCCTGCTATCGCCCTGTTTTTGCTGCTTGCCTGGTGTTTTCCTTCTTGTAGTGGGTATCCCCACGGTGAGATGGTACGGTGTGGAAGGGGACTACAATGTGATGGTTCTCGACTTACTTGGGCCCTCCCTAGAGGACCTGTTCAACTACTGCAGCCGGCGTTTCAACCTCAAGACGGTGCTCATGCTGGCGGACCAGGTATTGATGCCGTAAACCATGATGAGAGACTTGTTTCTTGTTGTCTCGGTTCTCGTGCTCTTATAGATGTCCTCCCCAAAACCGAACATTGAGAAATACAAGATTGTTGCCCGCCATTGCCCGCCAGACTTTGCTCACCCCCTCTGGCTATCGAATTGCCTCCCGGACGCACGAAATGACTGAGGCAGTTGCTAAGCCGGTTGGAGTACGTGCACACAAAGAGCTTCATCCATCGAGACGTGAAGCCGGATAACTTCCTAATTGGCCTCGGCAAGCGCCAGAACATCATCCACATCATTGACTTCGGTGAGTGACGCAGGCTTGTTCGGCAGGCCTACCAAGGCGTGTTTGTGTGTGAGTGTTAGTTCGTGTTTGTTGTCATCTGCCGCAGGAAGACGTGGTTTTCTCTCTCTCTTTCGTTGATTTATTGTTCCGAGTTCTGTTGCAGCAGCGAGGTGGGACAATACTTGTGTGGAGATACCCCATGATCCTCATTACAGCAGAAACTTGACCTGAGCTTGCACGAGCAAGCTGTGTGTTGGATGGCGGATCTAGATATGTTTGATTTTTAGCAAACAGTAGTCGTTGTTTGCTGTTGAGGTCCGATCTGAGTTTTGTTGCAGCAGCGAGGAGGACAACACCTGTATGGAGATACGTCATGATCCTCATTACAGCAGAAACTTGACCTGAGCTTGCACGATAAACCTGTGTTTTGGATGGCCGATCTAGATAGGTTTGATTTTTGGCAGCAGTAGTCGTTGTTTGCTGTTGAGGTCCGATCTGAGTTTTGTTGCAGCAGCGAGGAGGACAACACCTGTATGGAGATACGTCATGATCCTCATTACAGCAGAAACTTGACCTGAGCTTGCACGATAAACCTGTGTTTTGGATGGCCGATCTAGATAGGTTTGATTTTTGGCAGCAGTAGTCGTTGTTTGCTGTTGAGGTCCGATATGAGTTTTGTTGCAGCAGCTAGGAGGATAATACCTGTATGGAGATTCGTCATGATCCTTATTATAGCAGAAACTTGACCTGAGCTTGCATGAAGTAACCTGTGTTCGGGTTGTTAAGATATAGCTGTGGCGTGTGCATGATGATGGTCGTTGTTTGGCTGTTGAGGTCCGATCTGGTTTTTGTTCCAGCAGCGAGGAGGACATTACCTGTATGAAGATACACCATGATCCTCATTACAGCAGAAACTTGACCTGAGCTTGCACGAGCAAGCTGTGTGTTGGATGGCCGATCTAGATATGTTTGATTTCTGGCAAACAGTAGTCGTTGTTTGCTGTTGAGGTCCAATCTGATTTTTGTTGCAGCAGCGAGGAGGACAACACCTGTATGGAGATACCTCATGATCCTCATTACAGCAGAAACTTGACCTGAGCTTGCACGAGCAACCTGTGTTTTGGATGGCCGATCTAGATAGGTTTGATTTTTGGGAGCAGTAGTCGTTGTTTGCTGTTGAGGTCCGTTCTGAGTGTTGTTGCAGCAGCTAGGGGAACAATACCTGTTTGGAGATACCCCATGATCCTTATTACAGCAGAAACTTGACCTGAGCTTGCAAGAAGTATACTGTATTCGGGTTGTTAAGATATAGCTGTGGCGTTTGCATGATGATGGTCGTTGTTTGGCTGTTGAGGTCCGATCTGGTTTTTGTTCCAGCAGCGAGGAGGACAATACCTGTATGGAGATGCCCCATGATCCTCATTACAGCAGAAACTTGACCTGAGCTTTGCACGAGCAAGCTGTGTTTTGGATGGCCGATCTAGATATGTTTGATTTTTGGCAGCAGCAGTCATTGTTTGGCTGTTGAGGTCTTGTTATGAGTGTTGTTCCAGCAGCGAGGAGGACAATACCTGTATGGAGATGCCCCATGATCCTCATTACAGCAGAAACTTGACCTGAGCTTGCACGAGCAACCTGTGTTTTGGATGGCCGATCTAGATAGGTTGGATATTTGGCAGCAGTAGTCGTTGTTTGCTGTTGAGGTCCGTTCTAAGTGTTGTTGCAGCAGCGAGGAGGACAATACCTGTATGGAGATACCCCATGATCCTCATTACAGCAGAAACTTGACCTGAGCTTTGCACGAGCAACCTGTGTTTTGGATGGCCGATCTAGACAGGTTTGATGTTGGCAGCAGTAGTCGTTGTTTGCTGTTGAGGTCCGTTTCAAGTGTTGTTGCAGCAGCGAGGAGGACAACACCTGTATGGAGATACCCCATGATCCTCATTACAGCAGAAACTTGACCTGAGCTTTGCACGAGCAACCTGTGTTTTGGATGGCTGATGTAGGTAGGTTTGATTTTTGGCAAGCAGTACCGTATATGACACAAGATAACACACCCCCTGGATCGATTTTGAAAGCTCAATTACTCCACGACGAAGAGGATGCATAAACGAAACGATACATTTTCGAAAAGCTCTTGACGAGCCGGTTTCAACGCCGCCGTTTTCGGCGCTGTGACTGTCCGTGCAGTTGAGAAATCGAGCTTCGAAAATTGGTCAAGGGGGTATGTTATTTTGTGTCATATACGGTAGTCGTTGTTTGGCTATTGAGGCCTTGTTCTGAGTTTTGTTGCAGCAGCGAGGAAGACCATACCTGTATGGAGATTTCCTTTGATCCTCATTACAGCANAGACAGCAGCTTTGTGCCCCGCCAGCTTCTTGTTCCATGCCTACCATGGTGTTTTTGTACAGACAGCACTTCAGACAGCAAGTATGCTGTAGTCGGCAATCATTCGTTTTGGTACAGAGTGGGACAGGTAGGGGGTGATGTTGCTGTAGTCGAACGGTGAGACGGACGTGTAGTTCAGTTTTGGGCACGCGTACGGTGCTGCAGGGATTATATATAGGTGTAGTAGTACCTCTTCGGGCTCTTGGATACCTTTTTCTTGCTACGTGTGCGTGTTCTTTAGATCCTCAGATGGCTCTAGCACTTTCGTGACCACGGGCTGAGAGTCTTCGCTAGATTTTGGCATTTAGCAACTGGCATACGGTTTAATGTGAAGTCAACAACAACAACAACAACAACAGCAGAAACTTGATCTGAGCTTGCAAGAGCAACCTGTGCAGGCCGATTAAGATATGTTTTATTTTTGCATGACAGTAGTTGTTATTTGGCTGTTGAGGTCCAATCTGACTTTTGTGGCAGCAGCGAGGAGGACAATACCTGCATGGAGATACCCCATGATCCTCATTACAGCAGAAACTTGACCTGAGCTTTGCACGAGCAAGCTGTGTTTTGGATGGCCGATCTAGATCGGTTTGATTTTTGGCAGCAGTAGTCGTTGTTTGCTGTTGAGGTCCGTTATGAGTTTTGTTGCAGCAGCGAGGAAGACCATACCTGTATGGAGATTTCCTTTGATCCTCATTACAGCAAAAACTTGACCTGAGCTTGCAAGAGCAACCTGTGCAGGCCGATTTAGATAGGTTTTATTTCTGCATAACGGTAGTTGTTGTTTGACTGTTGAGGTCCAATCTGATTTTTGTTGCAGCAGCGAGGAGGACAAAATCTGTATGGAGATGCCCCATGATCCTCATTACAGCAGAAACTTGACCTGAGCTTGCACGAGCAACCTGTGTTTGGGATGGCCGATCTAGATAGGTTTGATTTTTGGCAGTAGTAGTCGTTGTTTGCTATTGAGGTCTTGTTATGAGTGTTGTTGCAGCAGCGAGGAGGACAATACCTGTATGGAGATTTCCGATGGTCCTCATTACAGCAGAAACTTGACCTGAGCTTTGCACGATAAACCTGTGTTTTGGATAGCCGATCTAGATAGGTTTGATATTTGGCAGCAATAGTCGTTGTCTGCTGTTGAGGTCCGATCTGAGTTTTGTTGCGGCAGCGAGGAGGACAATACCTGTATGGAGATTTCCTATGATCCTCATTACAGCAGAAACTTGACCTGAGCTTTGCACGAGCAACCTGCGTTTTGGATGGCTGATCTAGATAGGTTGGATTTTTGGCAGCAGTAGTTGTTGTTTGCTGTTGAGGTCTTGTTATGAGTGTTGTTGCAGCAGCGAGGAGGACATTACCTGTATGGAGATACCCCATGATCCTCATTACAGCAGAAACTTGACCTGAGCTTGCAAGAGCAACCTGTGCTTAGACCGATCAAGACAGGTTTTACTTTTGCATGACGAATCGTCGTTGTTTGCTGATATTGCCGCAATAAAATATCGTTTTAGCTTCTCCTGTTGTTTTTTTTGTCGCGATTTGTGTTGCAGTCGCGAGGAGGACAATACCTGTATGGAGATTCGTCATGATCCTCATTACAGCAGAAACTTGACCTGAGCTTGCAAGAGCAACCTGTGCTTAGACCGATCAAGATAGGTTTTTACTTTTGCATGACGGTAGTCGTCGTTTGCTGATACGGCCGCAATAAAATATCGTTTTAGCTTCTCCTGTTGATTTTTTTGTCGCGATTCGTGTTGCAGCAGCGAGGAGGACAATACCTGTATGGAGATTCGTCATGATCCTCATTACAGCAGAAACTTGACCTGAGCTTGCAAGAGCAACCTGTGCTTAGACCGATCAAGATAGGTTGTTACTTTTGCATGACGGTAGTCGTTGTTTGCTGATACGGCCACAATGCAATATCGTTTCAGCTTCTCCTGTTGATTTTTTTGTCGCGATTCGTGTTGCAGCCGCGAGGAGGACAATACCTGTATGGAGATTCATGATCCTCGTTACAGCAGAAACTTGACCCGAGCTGTTGCAAGAGCAAATTTGGTTGTGATCACATATCGGAGCACGTTATTTGTAGACGGGACAGCAGTTGCGTGGACAATATCATTGCCCAATTGGTGATGTGACCAGTAGTGTTTCGATAGCTTGGCCTTGTTGAAGACTTTTAGCGATCCTCATTGCAGCAGAAACTTGACCTGAGCTGCATGGTTTCGTAGTGTTGTTAACCCTAATCCTAACCCTAACCCTAAGTCACCCTTCTACCGTTGATGGGGCTGTGCCTTCTCGTTGTCAGCGTTGACCGCGCTAACCGACTCACCCATGCCAGTCTCAGCGTGGCTTCCAATTAATAACAGAGCAACGTCATGTTTTCCCTTCCGTGTGCTGTTCCCTTTATCAGGTTTGGCGAAGAAGTACCGGGACCCGCGGACACACCAGCACATCCCGTACCGCGACAACAAAAACCTGACGGGTACGGCGAGGTACGCCTCCATCAACACGCACATCGGGATCGAGCAGAGCCGACGGGATGACCTCGAGTCTTTGGGGTAAGTGGGGCCCTCCAGTTGAGCGTACAGTACCACCGAGAACCACTCCGTGGAACGTTCCATGGAACGTTCCGTGATCCTGAGAGGGAAGAGAAAGAGTTGTGTTCCGAGATCTGTTCCGTTTTTGTTCCCGTGGTCATGAGAGAGAAAAAATGTTGTGTTCCCTTGGACGGTATCTCGACGCTTCGTACATACGTTGTCTTTTGGTGTTGGGTACAAGGGAATGGCATGGGATGGGCAGAGGTGGCCTGGCTTGTTGTGTGGTGGGAACATAACGTGGTACAGAGAGAGGGAACATTCGTTGTTGCTCCGTTTGAACCGTCGCTCGACGCTTCGTACGGTTGCTTTTTGTTGGTTATAAGGGAGTATGTTCATGAGCAAACCAACAATTATTCTGTGGACACATTTGAAAATATGGCTCATCTCTTTCTCTCTCTCCCTCAACCCCCCCCCCCTCCCCCTTCTTTTTCTCTCTTTTTTTTTTTTTCTTCTTGTATCTCGCGCGTTTGTCTGTGTCGGCAGGTACGTGCTGATGTACTTCATAAGGGGGAGCTTGCCGTGGCAGGGGCTGAAGGCCAACACCAAGAAGCAGAAGTACGAGCGCATCATGGACCGCAAGATGAGCACCTCCACGGAGCAGCTGTGCAAGGGCTACCCATGTGAGTCGCGCCGCTGAGGTCGTAAGTGGGGTCTCGTTGTTCCCCCCTACACTTGTCTCTCGCGCGCCGTCCCAATCTTACCAGCCGCGACGGTCGACGACAACGAAGCTAAATAGCTGCTCTAATGCTCGGCCACCCGTGTATTGAACTCTTGCTCGACTGCTACCCCCCCCCCCCCCCCCCCCCCCCCCCCCCCCCCCCCCCCCCCCCCCCCCCCCCCCCCCCCCCCCCCCCCCCC
>CACKRE030000214.1:10469-32577 GCA_902602495.3 Ectocarpus sp. CCAP 1310/34 | reverse complement strand
GGGGGGGGGGGGGGGGGGGGGGGGGGGGGGGGGGGGGGGGGGGGGGGGGGGGGGGGGTTGCATGTTTTGTTTTCGACACCCGCGCAGATTGATGGCCTCGTTGGTAGGAGACGATCTTTGCCATCGGTAACACTACTTCGACTGAATAGGAGGGCTAGCTGTGCCCAAGTGCAATCGTACTGGGCGGAATGCTGCGCGCTCGGAGGAAGGGACAAGATGGAAGGATTCGGGGTAGGTTTTGGAGATGAGAATTTGGTAGACGCGCCCAATTCTTTTATTGTTTTTCGACGGGTGGTTTGTCGCGTCGCGTGGTGATGATTCGGCAGCAAGCAGGAAGGGAAGGAGAGGAACGATTGTTTGTTGTGGGACTCCGTCCGGTTTGTTTGGCACTCGCACTGCCGGTGTCTTTCGAAGAACAGCCACATGGTACGCATGGAACAAGAGGATGACGGGGTGATCATCGATGCCGGTTGTGAGCGGTGTTTCATGTGGAAGACTTGCACTCACGCCACGTTGACCACATTTACGACTCGACTATATATCGAACTTTGGCGTTATTACAAGGAAAGTTGCGATGTTGATATAGACCTCTTGTCAGTTATGTAGTGGCTGTTTGTTTCCTGCGGCGCTGGATGAAAGCTAACCCGTTGATTCATTCGTATCCGGTATTTTGTCCGATTTTTATATGAAAAGCGCGGCTTGCTGGTGTTGAGTGAGGAAATGTGTGGCTGAAGAACAGCTGCATGCATGCATGCAAGCAAAGAGACCGCAACGCGGCACCCCTTCGTCTTAATAAAGAGTGTAGCGTTATCGACCATGGCCGGCCTTACTTCGCGTCAAAGCCGGATGCGGTAGTGAAATCATTCCTCACCGTGATGCTCCTGTATTTATTACCGATGGCACGGAAGGGATGCCCGGTCCGCGAGAAGAGGCTGCCGCCGCCGTTGCCGCCGCCATGGACGCTGGTACTGCTGACGGCTGCGCCCTTGATATCTGCTCCAAGCCCGGTTGCTCGAGCCGGGTTGTCCTCGTTCCTGGCCGCGATTTCGGCACCGTCGTACACGAACGACACCGGGTTTCCGTGAAATTTAACCCGTCCATGTCGTCTGCCGTGCGTCCCATTCACGCACCGCGCGTGGCATGTCTGCCGTGGCTTCGTTTTCGCACTCCGATTCCATCCTCTGGAAGAAAGCTTCTTTTCTTGCTCCGCCGGAAACGGCAGCTCTCTGACAACATACATTCGTGCACCTGATGCCAGTGGCCCTTCCAGTCCACTCCCCGAACGCCTTCTTCCCAGTCCGTTGTCCAACGTCTGCTCTCGAAGCAGCGGCATTGATGAGCCAACTCACTGGAAGGCTCCGCTAAAAAATTAGCATCAGCGAAACCATGAGTGCGGGGCCCATACGACTACCGACTTGCCGGCCGAAACCGCTCTCTTCAGCTCAGCCTCCGCGGCCTCCGTATCTCGGTGCGCTTTTGCAACTCCGCGTGCATTGCTGCAGCATCTCCTTGGTAATGAGCATATAAACTTCTAACGTGCTGTCCCAGCCCCTGCGCACTGTCCCGGTGAAAAACCTCCGCCGTCTCGATGCCCGATGTCCATGGTCCCAGGTTTACAAATATCGCGTACGTCGCCGCGTTGATCCGATTTACACATTGGCATTCATGCCTTATTGCCACAAGTCAAAACAGCTTAGATGATAGTACCGTGCTGTTGGCCCGATCTATCGCGCTCTGTTGCAGCAACTTTGTCGGAGGCCTAAAGGGGAAGGTTGTCTCTAGACCATTTTTGATCGTATGCACCTCTCCCCCCCCCCCCCCCCCCCCCCCCCCCCCCCCCCCCCCCCCCCCCCCCCCCCCCCCCCCCCCCCCCCCCCCCCCCCCCCCCCCCCCCCCNCCCCCCCCCCCCCCCCCCCCCGGCAGAAAAATTCGACCGTTCTACTGTACCCTCACGAAGTGAACCCAAAAAACCAAACGTTGTACGGTAGACCGCTCTATTTCTGCCGTGCGTTGCGATGTGTAATTCACCCGAATTATCGCCCCTCCGCGCAAGCACCGGTCCTGGCAGCGTTTTCACCTTCTGGTCTCAAAGGCCCGGAACACGCGACGGACGGATCTTCTTCGCTCTCCGAGCCATGACGCCGCCAGACCAAAGACTCTTGGGAGTGAGTGCCCGCTTCTCACTATCAACTTCGGTGATGACACACTCCGGCACGCCAGCCAGGCAGAGCTATAGCGGCACGAGCTGGAGGTCCAAGGTTGACATAAACCGCTCCTTCCACATCGCCAGCGTTGTCGACGGCGCCCATCAAGGCATCCGGGCACCGGCTGGAAACTGGTAAAAGAACGCAGTCGGAACATTCGAACGACAGAGGAAAACGTCACTCCCTTGCTTCGTAAGCGAGATGAGATGCATCTACGGACAGCACATCAAAGTAGGTACTCACGTTGTCTCCCGCTGCTTGCTCGGGTTGACTATGTGCCTTTTGGGGTACTCGGTACCCGAAGCTCAACTACGGGGACTCAGGGGTTAGGATACTCGTGGTAAAAGTTTCGATGGCATGCACCGCAGCGGAGTTCTGTACGACCCCAGACCTGTGCTTTGCACGTCCTCCAGAAAGACAATGACTTGGGTTTGTTGTGAAATACGAGCGTCGGCGAATGAATGTTGTGAAATACGAGCGTCGGCGAATGAATTGTCTGGTCAGATTTGTCGACTTCTTGTACATATATTTGTGAAACGTACGTAGCACATGTTATGTTGCGCCTTGCCAATTGGGCAGTTTATTTCCATCCGACCTCCGTTCGTTCCCGCGTAGAACGTCAACGCCATAGGTATGTTGTGAAAATGCGAGCGTCAGTGAATGGATTTCTGTGTCGGATTTATCGACTTCCATGTTGCTTGTGACACGACATGATGATAGCATTGATTTGTTGTGCTATGGCCGACTAGGGAGCCAATTTACAGAGAGCGCTGGAATGTTGACATGCTCGGTGGTTTCATCTTGATGTGAGCTGTGCTGCTTCAGAAAATGCACGACGTTTGTTTGAGTTCACTCGCCACAATGATTTTGAGTTGATTGGACCATAATGACCATCCCCCCTCTTACTATGCGCCCTACCCGACAAGTCATTCCTACTCCCGCCCACCGGGATGGATTTGCGAGATACTGGCATGCTCAGAACCTGGCCTCGATGAAGGGAGGCAAAGCCTCGTCGTTGAATGAAACGAGGCTGTGAAACACTTTTGTTGTGGGTATTAGCTCGATTAGTGGTCTTCGATTCTTCGTCACTTGCGGCATTGAAGGCGTCTTCCCCCATATGTTCTTGCCTGGTTTGTGCTCGTGTGCATGGCATTTTGTTGCCAGAATCATTGAGATTCAGTATTTCAAGGATACGCTAATGATGGATGAGCTGACGCGTACGAGTGCAGAATCGGTCGGAGTGTGCAAGACGTGTTACTTGTGAGGAATCCTGTTTGAATCATGTTAATACCCTCCAATGTTTGAATACGCGTCAAGAGATTCGAGGACCGTTCTCCAAGAGCGCCGAGATCGTGCTCTCGTCGACCATATATCTTCGAATGAATGCGTTATTTGTCGTATGTCGTTTGCGAACGCTGCGAACGTGTGACTGAGACGCCGCTGTGTGGGTGGTGCATTGAGTTTCGACTAGAGTCGAGAGAAACTGATCGTGTCGACACTTTCAATGTCATTTGTGATCGTCGGCTGGGGCCCCTCCCTTGTTTGCGCCTCCACCGTCGCTACGCTAGAGTTATTTTTGGGCTCGCACATAAAAAAATTCTGGGTAGTGAAGGTTTCTTGGTTTGCCGCCACCGCGTGGGATACTTCATGGGGTCTGGTGCAGGATCCACCGCGGGGCAGCAAGTCCGTACCTGTTGGTTCGTCGTCATACAACGTTATAATCCAATATATCGCGCGCCCCAAACACGCGAGAGAACGTACCGTTTCATGTCACAAGAGTATTAGAGTGGACAAGTGAAAGGGTTGATCCACACCCTAAACAAACAGGCTGACATCTACCCTCGCCCCTTTCTCCAATCCAACATGTTCCGTAATAACCATGGTCGCCCCGGTGGTCTATCTAGTTGGTATCCCCGAAACCTTCTAGAGGTCAGGTTAGGGGTTCGAATCCCGGCGTAAGCGAGCTTTTCTTGCAAAGTGAGTTTTTCTCTCGCTTCCGCTCTTGGACTAGTGGATAGCGCTAGTTGGTGTGTACACAGAGGGAAGGAAGAGAGTGCTGAACTCTTCTCGCATTAAAAATCGAAGGCAAAGTACCGCAGGAGGGGAGGGTGGAGAGGGGCTCTTCTGTGTGACCACGGGTTGAAGTAAACGGCACCAGTGCTGTGAGCGCTGATTTGAATGCAAAAAAAAAAAAAATCGAGAAACACCCCAACCAAACGGGAACTTATAAGTTCGGCCGTTGCCACCGTTAGGTAAACCTCTCGCCCCCTACCTAAAACGGTACATACTACGAGGAATGCGGTCGCAAAGAGGCGCTTCGGAGCCAGACAAGAGTCGAAGCCGCCGTAAGCGTGAGTGTGGTGTTGGCCCGATCCATGTCGTGCCCTCCCTCGATCATGCCCCACCGCTCCACGTTGTACTCCTCCTCGAGGCGCGCTGCATCGAACGCCTGACAATGCAAGTTTTGTCCAGGCGATGGATTAGGAGTGAAAGAGGTAGAGCAAAAAGGAGGGGCCGACAACAGAGAAACGACACAAAAGCATCGAGTTGCAAAGTTTCATCATTCCATTTGGCTGCCTTGTCCACCATCCTCATGTATTTCACATTCAACCCCCTGCTCTCCGAGATGTTGGCGGAGATTGGCCAGAGCCCAGAATAAATTAACGCTGCAAGCACCTGTGCACTCCGGATTAAAGTGGTCTTCCAGCACTTGGCAGACCACAAAAAGAGGCGGATTATATTGTGAAACACGCGCGTCTCCTCGGTTGTTACATAAGGCCGCCTTCACCGTCTTCATTCAATAAACCACGATCCTGCTGACCGGGACCCCGACCCTGCTCATCATCGAGACGTTCCCAACGGCAGTCGGGCGCTGATCATGGCTCTCAGCATACTCACAAATGGATCTTCTCTACCATGTATAATCGATATTCAGGTTGTGAAATTGTCGCCACCATCTCCTCTCTAGCCATTAAGACTGAGACAAGCACCGCCGCAGGGGGAAAGGTGGGGGTAATGAAACGATATATCTACTGAAGAGGAAAAGTTCCTGTGTTGGGATTCCTTCTGTATGACCCCGGCTGACAGAGTCAAACATATATAATATATATATACCAGCGAAGGCGTGTAGACCGACACATGGCGAACGCACACATACCGACACATTCCAGCGATCATCTACTCGCTACTTTCTGATTTACCAATAAAGTATTCGTCATGCTGCGTTCAAGTATTGTCACCGTCTCTCCCTCCAGGGGTCAAAATCCTGTTGTACTATTTTTCCTTACGAAAAACCTCCGCCGCAAGTAGTGAGGTTGGTTGCGTGAGGTCTCCTGCACCGACAGGAGGGCCTCCCCCCCGAGACACTCTTTGGGCTGGGCACATCGCCATATGCCCAGTCTCGACGCGTTCGAATGACTAGGAATCGTGAAAATTCTATTTGTAGGGCGGGTAGGGTGGTCAAAAATGTGTGTCCTCCTCTCTTATGTATAGCGTATTTCGGGTCATTATACCAACATAATTCATGGGACATTCGACTCTTCCCGAAATCTGGATTTGTTTCATACGCGAAATTACTGTTGTAGTTCTGTCCACTACCCAGATAAATCAATGCACGTTTGGATTCAGTTGGATGAGGCCTCCTGCGCCGGCCTGTGGTCCCGCCCATGCACTCTCTGATCTATTGTATCTCGACCACCCAAGCTGCAACGCTAACGTCTCGACCACCCAACCTTACTAATTACCCGCGCTGCGTGTACGCGGAAAAACTCGTATGTGGAGTCAGCCGATTACGGCATCGCGTATGTACGAGTCAGCATAGTGCTCCCCACGGCTCCGCTTGGATCCCGCTGCCACTACAATACTGTTGTAGTGGTAGAGCCAACACGGCGTTTTGCGACGCTCTCCGCACGCCACCCCATCGAAGTTCCGTTCATGGACTGAGCGGCAGAGACACCGACCCGAAAGGAGTGCGCGCGTAGTGTCACGGTGAGGCAGGCCTGCCGCCTGCAAATGCCCTTTTGCAGGGCGGCTGTTGTCAATTGAATCCCCGTCAGCGGAGCGCAGCCTCAAACTCCGTTCGGTAGCAGAATCGGAACCAGGTGCCCTTGGGACAAGTGATGCACGCCGCAACACTGCCCACGGCGCAAACAGACGGACACGCGACGTCCGTATCCACCACCACCGTTCAACAGAGTCACGTAGCGTCTCTACCAAGCTGGAAGTTGAAGGTATGTCCACCGCGATGGAGAGAGGCCGTGGCCCCTTCCAAGCCAACGCGAACCAAGCCACGTCTGTCGTTGGCGCGTTCAGTGCGTGTCGCCAAGGAAGGTGCAGTGTTGCTCAGCAAATCGTTCGATGAGGACACGCGTTTCGGCGCCGGCTCTCGTTTCCGATGCGTAGAGCGAGCGCGGGGGCTCCAATCACGGATAGATACCTCCGTGGTGCCGCGAGCAGCCGCCGCGCTAGCTGTGCACCGGAGACGGGATAACCGTCCGAGGAACGCTCGGTCGTCCTTCGCGTCGACAACCTCCTCCTCCCCCGCGCTGATGCTGCTCGCGGTACTTGTGTGCTCGATGTGCCCCTGCAGCCGCCGCGCTAGCTCTCCGCATCGGAAACGGGAGAAGCTGGCGTCGCCGGGGCCCCGACTCAGAGCTGGGAGAACTTCATCCTCCGGCAAGGACGGACACAACCGTCCACCGGGAGCAGAAAAGACGACCGCTGCGCTTAGCGTCAGGTCGATGATGTACTCCGCCGGAAGCGCTTCACAGCCGCCGCCTCGCGATGGGAGAGATGGACATGTCGCGGAGCTTCTTAGCCCCCGCGCCTTGCCACAGGCGGTGGACTGGCGCGTGAGGCTGCCACGACGCAGGAGTGTCGTATAGACCTCTGCTCCCAGAAGAGGGGGGGTAGACACTACAGTACCTCTCCCAGGCGAATAATCGCCTCCTCCAAAAGCGTGCCCCGGCCGTACCAAGATCAAAGGGAGCCTCCCGCGCCCGGCACGGGGCCGATAGTCATGAGCCGCGGTGGCAACGCCAGCGAACGTGGCGGGGGAGGCGGTCCGGACGGGGGCGGAGAAAGCGGGCGGGCCCACCAACGAGCTCGCAGCAGCCGACAGCGGGACCGAGGCAGCCGCCGCCGAAGCAGTCGCTATGGAACGCCGTGTGTGGCGAGGCGGCATCGTGCTCTGAAAATGTAGCTCCCGCGTGTAATGGGAGAGATGAAGGAGACCGAGAGGGTAGATTCATTCTCCAACATGCTCATGGAACAACAGAACCTTCCCCGATTTCATACCAAAATCTGGACTCGTTTCGAAACCTGGATTTCATTTCATGTCCGACACACTGGCTAGTTTTCAGATAGCTTCCCTCGGCTCGGGATTCAGTCAATAAACAAGATGTTCGACTTCTAAAGAAACAATGGCATCAAGTATTGCAGCCGCCATCACCGGCAAGTCACAGGTTGAACATGCATCACAAACGAGGGCATTTTGGGGGTCACAACCGGTGCTTCGAGCGGCCTTTGGTAGACGGAGGCATATAACCCCGAACGCCGCAACATGGCGACTGCCATTGATTTGCAGCCTGTCGATTGCGTGCGTCCTTGTAAATAGTAATCGTCCCCAATTCGGGGCTTATGAGTTCGTGTTGGTTCGTACCGATCGCGCAGGATCAGTAAGATGGAAGGCGTTTTGAAATCGGACACAATCTGCGCAGGCACTTTATACTGCTGTCATATGGAAAAAAATTGCAATCTGTCCGGGAAAGCAATCACTTCACGTTCCAGCTGTGTACGTGCGCAACAGGTTCCCCACCAAATGAATACTCACGGTTGTTCTCGGAAGCTTAGTGAGCCCAAGCAACACAACTTGCACAACCACTCGTAGAAGTAACGCTTTGTCGGATATCGAGAATGTTACGGCACTTGCCACTGCAAGGAACTTCAGCTGTCGCTTGGCTTGGGGAAGCCAAACAACAGCAACACATTTTATCACATTACCACACGCCTCCAGCAAGAAAGAAAAAAAAAGAGTACTACCTTTTCCACGGTGGTCTTGCGGAAAAGCAGAGCGAGCGCAATGACCAAGCTCTTGCACTCCATCGTCACGCTCTGCACAGCGGCTAGCCCCCACTCGTCCAGGGAATCCAGGAGGTTCCTAGCCCGCGCCAACGCCTCCGGGGGGTGTTGCGGCTTGCGGTGAATCTCCGTCGTGGTCGCTACAGGGATGCCCAACGCCTTGTCACCAAACACCACAGAAAACAAAGGCCCCGGTCAAGCGCTCTTGCTTTTCGTTGATGTGTCTACCGTTGAACAACATGCCGCTAGGTTGTTTATCGTAGATAGGGTGGTGGTAAGAAGTGATGATTCGCGCTATTGAACAAACGCCATGTATTTCCAACCTGCAAGCAAACACAGCCGTCGGCGCAGGAACAGCAATGCTTTTCCTTCAACAACAACAGGGGTAACAATCACAACTTCAACAACGCAAACACCACCAACAACTGCAGGACCAAGAGCCAACGAGTCACACAGCTCTTACCTCTTCCGTCCAGTCCCGGAGAGGGGACCACAGCTGTCGCTGGCGTCGAGCAATCACCGGGTCAGGGTCCGGCGACAGAAAACTGCAAGAGCACACAACAGGAAAGCTTATTCGTCGAACAGACAGAACTAGGGTACTTGATGGCGCCCGCGCCTACTGGGGGCGCGAGGGCCCGAATCGCAAGCGAGAGTTGTAATCGACGGCGGTGAAAAGGGAGATGAGAATGAAGATGGCGAAGAAGTTGAAAAGCTTACGACAATTTGTTCCCGTGCGCGGGTGAGAGTGGAAAGGCGTACACGCACGAAGAGGGTTTGCGCGTTAAGCAACGAAATAGTATGTAGTTTTTCACCAGCATCGGGTTTTCCGCACAAGTCAAAACACGTAAAATACGGGCAAGAGACGAACAAACGATAATGATGGCACAGAAAATCACTTTTACGAGCGATGAAAACACGCTGTTGCGAGCGATGCCCTCGTCGATTCGGTTGTCACGCCAGCGATAAAGGCCGTTTTACACCGTCGGAAAACGAAACAGGAAATGCGAGTGTTCCTATTTCAAAATAATCCAACATCCTGACTCTTCATTTACCCGCTTCGGATGCTGCATCACGCCGACAAGAAACAAAGCCAACAGAGCATGTTTGCTACTCTGCTGAGCCTGCAAACACACACTTGTACTGCAGGCCAAACAAGGAAAATCCATTGCGGGAGCAAGAGCCTCGCCGTTGTTTTTGCCCTCTTCAAGGAGTCCGAGCAAAACCCTCCCAAGTACAGCCGCCCTGCAACCGTGGCCAACTAACTGACATGGGCCGGTCGTTACACCCAGGCGCCAACAACATAAAAACGACGGTTGCTTTCTTCCCGGCAACAGGTCCAAAATGGGCACATAGTGAAATGACACAGAAAGCTGGGGTGGACGTTTTCAACATTATTCATACGGATAGATGCACAATATGACCAACCAATTGTCCTGTTGCCCCTGTTATTCACGGGGGAGACACCGCTGTGTGCTGCTCAGGAAAAATCGTGGAAATGCATATACCCTTCGATGACGCTATGGATTCATTACTTGTCTACCTTAGACTCTTTCCTATAGAGAGACGGATTCGTTGGGTCATGTCAAGAAAACATAAAGAAAAAACGTTCACGACGTCAAAGACACGCTGCCCGATCGAGATGATACAACCCCGCTCGATGTTCAGACGTCCCCTCACCAAAACCGTTGTCTGTCGGTAGGTATCTACTGGAGCCAGGTGGCGATGGCATTTTCCCTGAAAGAAAGAGTACTTAAAAACGTCAAAGAGACACATCTGCCCGGTCAAGAAAACACAACCGTGTTTCAGATTGGTGTCCTCACCAAGGACGGTGTGTGTAGGTATGCATGGATGAGGCAGGTGACGATGGTACGTTTCTGACCGTAGAAAGTGTTCAAAACAGCATATACACACACCTGTTCGAGATAATACAACCCCGTTCGATGTGTCAGAACGGTGTCCTCACCACGCGGTATCCCTCGGCAGGTACTTGAGGCAAGTGGCGATTGTCTTTTCCCCGTCGACAGAAAATGTGTACAACATTAGAGACACACTACCCCGCTCGATATTTCAGATTGGTCTCCTTGACAGACGGTGACTAGGTAGATATCTACTCGTGACAGGTGACGATGGCGATGGTATTTTTCTGTCAGTAGAAAGTGTTAAAAAAAAACGATTGTTGGAAAAAACACAAGCCCGATCTATGTTTCAGATTGGTGTAAGAACCCTAAGTGCAACGAGGGAGAAAGCGAGGAACCGACTGGGGAGGACAACAACGAGAGCGTGTACGAAGCGGAGCGGGTCGAGTTTGGTCGTTGTAGGACTGGCCACAGCGGCACCGAAGAAGCGGCACCGAAGCAGCGGCACCGGAGCAGCGGCACCGGAGCATGCGGCCGGCATCGAACCGTGACGCATGGACAAACATCTCTTGTGTCGTCAATTATTTTCCGTTTCTTTTTTCCTTAATGTAGGTGTTGGGTGTGTGTGATGACGTCACTGGTTTTGTAGAGAGACGCGGCAGAGATGGCGCGGATAACCCGGGTGCCTTAATATACCTGCATTGTGGAAGATCCCTTCAATGTGGAACGATTCCTGGTCAGTGTCGATGTTTACACTGCTGTGTCTAACACAGATGATCTGGATCGATTCGGGTGGTTATCAATTGCAATGATGGCTTTGGTTGGTTGTTCCTCTTCATTGTATGTCCACGGACTCATTCTGACAGCACTTCAGACAGCAGCTGCATGCCCCGAACTTGTGTACCATGCACCATGGTGTTGTTATTGTACAGACAGCGCTTCAGACAGCGGGACGCTGTAGTCGACAAACATTCATTGTGGTTGAGTGCGGGACAAGGGGGATGATGCTGCTGCTGTAGTCGAATTGTAGTGTGTGGGCGTGTAGTCCAGTTGTGAGCACGCAAACGTGCTGCAGGGATTGCAGGTGTACCTCCACGGGCTTTCGTACCCTTCTCTTGCTAATAGTGTGCGTGTTCTTTAGATCTTCTGATGGCTCTAGCATTTTTGTGACCACGGACCGAGTCTTTACTTGATTTTGGGATAAGCAACTGACACGAGTTTAATGTGAAGAAAACAACTCACCAGACGGTATCCGTAGGCAGGTACTTGAGGCAGGTGGCGATGGTCTTCTCTCTGTCGGAGGCCACCTGGTGAGGACAGAACAGTGGGCAAGAGGGTCACGCCGATCCACCCTGGTGCATTCTGCGATACATACACGCATCGATCGTGTCAGGGTCGCTGCTTGTGGGCCCAAGCAAGCACTCATCGGGCCGGCGTAGACACGCATCGACTTATGGGTCGACGCCGACGCGAAGCAGATGCACGGCACTACCGTCCCCAACGAAACAATCGTTACGTCTAAAACGCAGCCGCCAATGATAAACATTCTAGTCAGGTTACAACGTCCACGTACGACAGACAACCGTAAGGTGTGCAAGCGCGTGGCATGCCCTTGCTTACCTGGTCTAAGGCCGTGGAGGCGAGCGCCATGAGAGGCATCACGGCGGGTTCGATGCCCTTTGACGTGTCCTGCGCATCCCACTCAGCGGCCACCGCCATGGCTAACTCGGGGCTATCGAACTACAACCAGCGGGCGGAGTGGGCGGGGGACAGGGTCGTACTAATGTTCCGCATGTCTTAATCAGTCGTAGGCCTTTGACTGTGCGTCCTCGGGGGGACGAAGCGTGGTTCCAGCAGGACCGATCACCGATTGCCAATCGTTCCTGGGGAGGGTTATCTAACGTGTTGCTTGTACCATGCCGCAGAGTACAGAGTGTGATTTGCCGTCTCCCCCTTCCGAAACGGAGCACCCTTCTACCCTGTGCCACGGAGCAGTAGGACATTTTCGTGTTTGTTGGGCGTTGTTAACAATAAGGGCTTCGCGGAATGCCCCATACTTGAACTTCACCTCTGACCTTGTCTGCTAGCCTCTTCTTTCCGTTGCTCTGATAAAAATGGAAAATCGTGTGCTACAAGCATAGCTGTAACGGGGAAGGATCAAGGTACACGGCGCCTTACCGTTAATGTTGCAGCACCCTTTAGCCACGTCAAACGTTCTAACCAGTAGGATACTCGTCTTCGAGCACTACTGCTGTTGGTCATTTTTCATTCTGAGGACATCCAAGAACAACGGGAGTTTTCACCACATGCACTCCGTGTAACGTGTAATGTGACCACCGCACAACAGAAAACAGGGCTATCCACTAAGGGAGACAATTATCGTTGTTCAGTATACCCGTTGTATCGTGATCGTAGATGTAGGAAGAGCTTGCGCAGGGTCGTGCATGACAGACGCAAAACACATGAGCAACGATGCAGTGATCTATTTACGTTCGCGTACGCATGATCCTGCACGGCAAGAGGGGGGGATCAAGCAAAGGGGGCGGGAAAAAAAGCAGCAAGAACATGGTTCCACCGCCGCTGGATCCCGTTCTGTGCAACGAACGGCCACGGCGAGATCTAATGAGCAACCGCTTTCTCGGGGTCCGCGCCACCACGAGCTTCTCTCAGGAATATAATATATCAGCTACTGTGCTTCCAAAGTTCCGAATCCGTGGCCGATATAACCTCGCTTTGCGGCCGAAGACAATTTGGAACTTTGGGAAACGGCTGGCTCCGCAACATATATGGACTGAAACGTCGGAATTTTTGGAGACTTGGAAGGAAAACAGCTGTGTGTATAAAACGACCCTTTAAAAGTAGTATTTTCTGCCCTATCTCGCCGCAAGCACCGCTGACGCACCTGCAACGGTCTCCGGCCAGGGGTCTTGAGCACGCGGCTGTCCAGGAGGATTTCCCAGCTTGGGCTGTTGTCGCCTGCTGCCGCAGCGGCAGAAGCTGCCTCTGCTTCGTCCCCTGCCTCGTCCACGACGATTTCCCGAATAGTGACAGTCTTGTAGAAGCGGCTCCGGCCCTTGATTCGTTGGTGAGTTAGTTCCGGCGCCGACGACATCTCCCGCCGCTGTAGCATCGTCAAAACACAGGGTGCACGGTTTTCGGAAGAAAGGATTTTCAAACCTACAGCGGTCATTACGCTTGAGTATTTAAAAACTCGCATGTTTTCGTTTTGTTGAGAGTCGACGTCGCGTCGTGTGAGCGTGGACGGATCTTTTTACATGGCTGGTTCATATATCTTGGGACGGGCACAACTGCCGCCGAATTGATTGGAAAACATACGAAAATATCTGGCCGCAGAAGGCTACTCAGAACAGACGTGGTTGGACAAAAACGAAAACAAAACCCCGCAGTCAGTTTTTGCCGGGAAAATCGCGTTCGTCCGTTCTGCCTGCTGGCAAGAGATCGAAGAGACTTGGCTCAACGAGCGGCGGAACCTATGCTCATCTTCCAAGATGTGAACGAGTTCTTCAATGGGGACAGCTTTGCCACAAATGAGCGCGCCGTGCGAGCCGTCACCAATGGGTCCTCATGTGTAAGTACCCTGTGGTCTTGCTGACCAGCCGATGCTAGAGTCTTGCGCGCCGACGCTGGCCGCGTCCTTACGCTAGAGAGAAAGAAATGCGAGCTGTGAAGGGAACCATCCAACAGGCATGCTCATTGGCTTAGAAGAGGCCATTCGGGAACCGCGGTTGGTTCCATCAATGCGAGTGGCTATTAGGCGACCATGGTTCCACCATGCGCAACCTCTGCTCTCGGCTGATGTCCTCTTCGTTTGGTGGGCCTCAACGCTTACTATCTGTCTTGAAGCACAGGAACACTGCCGTGTAGCATCGGCGACAATACAGCAACACGGCAATATTTTCGGCTCCGTCCGGCAACACTGTTTCTCGATACTGTATATGCATAGGAGAGAGCGGAGGTACGGCTCTTGTGGAGATACGAGTGCATTTTTCTCGTCGGAAGAGGGGGCTGACAGTGAGCATATTGTTCTGTGGTAGCATCAGTGGTATGCTGGTATGTTCGAAGAGGGTTCGTATGTTACTCAGGCTGAAAACAGCGGTGGGTGCGGGGACCGAAACAACCAAAACAACAGCAGTTGTTGGTCCACGTCCGTCAAGGAATCGTCCCTCGTTATCACTATAAGCCGGTTAGAAATTCCTCCGCTGGTTGGTATTGTTTCGTTGAATCGGTACATCGGTAATTCTCTCTATCCTACGTTTGCCGGATGGGTGTGCAACAAACGCCGCCGTCCCGTCGTTGTCAAGGACGAACAAACTCACAACAACTAAACACAAACTCACAACAACTAAACACAAACTCACAACAACTAAACACAAACTCACAACAACTAAACACAAACTCACAACATCCTCTGATCGCGGATTTCTTAACAGAGGTAACTGCGGTATATGTACATATAAAATTTGGTCATTTTCAATTCTTCGGCATTTCTTTCTCTCGCGGCAATGAGTCTTTTCTCGCGCTTCCTTCTCAGCACGAGGCTCGTCGGGCCGTCGACACCCATGCGCGGAGTTCGGCAGGCTCCTTCCATGTAATTCTGTGTGTGAAAGAAGCTTCCACGCATTTAAAAAAACGCCGCAGGCGCGCGTTGCACCCCGTACACATCCATCCCGCGAAGGTTGGATACATAGATTGAGAGCGGCACCGGTCCGAAGTACGCAATGCAGTCGAGGGACCTTTATAGTGCCGGTATGTGTCGAGAGATTTCACCGGCACTAAACCGGGCACCCGGCACTATTGCGAATAATGCCAAAACGTGTGCGATTTATTGTGTAGCGCTCACGCTTGCGGGGCCAAGTCAGGTAGTACGAAATGGATCGGCACTGCTATAATGTGAAGTTCTAGTGTAGGCCTGGGCAGACTTTCTTTCCCGCGACACGTGCGGTTTCACCCTGTCGAGCCCACAAGCGTTTTGTAAAATAAGATCGTTGCATTTCGTGCTACAGCAGTGCCTCACCAAGGCTAGTCGACGGCGAAAGGGAAACACACATCATGCACCCTAGTAGGCTGTGACCGGCACAAACTGCTTGTAAAGCTCGTTCGTACAAAGCTCAATTTCACCCTTTGTTGCCCTCCTTCGATGCTGAAAAATGAAAATCAAGAAACAAAACAATTGATAAGCGCACCAAAGAAAAAAGAAAAAAAAACACAACTACAGCTGTAACCCCCGCCCTTGCTGCGTCGCGACAAATTCTTTCGTGTCTGCCTGGCGCACCCCCTTCGATGTTGCAACAAAAAACAATACAAAAAAAAAACAGGCAGCGCACCGCAAGAAAACAATCACTGCTACAGCTGTACCCGCATCCTCGCTACGTCGCGACAAATTCTCTCATGTCCGCCTGGCGCACCCGCGTAGCCGAATGCGCTACTATCATCGCCATCTTCGCTTTCGCTCGATAGAGCGCCGATTCTCCGTTGCCACTCTCCTCTGCTGCCGCTTCCAGGACGCCGAAGTAAGGCGACAGTTCACGATACGCCGGTGGGGCACGGCGCACACGCCCCGTGTCCTCATCGCCCCTGTCCTCCTCCTGTTCGTCCTCCTCCCCGCGGCCGGCAGGCACGTGCACCCCATTCAGCCGTGCCGTCATGTCGTCCACCGTATCCAGTCTTGTATAGCCTCAACGACTTCATCATCGTCCTCGATAGTAGCCCACCCCTGAATCGCGTTCACCGCTTCCTCCTCGATCCGCTTTCCGGGTTCGATGCGGAGTTCTGCCAACAGTTCGGCGATGTCCTCGTCTTCGATTCGGGATCCCTGCTGCTGCGCCTCGTGCACGCTCGTGCTCAACTTGTTGACAGTCTCCGTGAGAGCCTTCAAGTCAGGCTCGGCGATCTGGAACCGGGCCTTTCCATGTTGATTGGGAAGCTCAGCCGCCATCTCCTCCGGAAGCGTGTTGGCTTTGACAAAGCACCTGGTCCCACGTGGCGCAGAAAATGTAATGCATTCGTTTTTGGACAAACGGGTGTTAGACGAACCCAGTGACGATCAATGACTCGTCGGCATGCGAGCGGCGTAACCCTTGTTAAGCGAAGACACAACTGGGATGCCAGGATGTGGAATACTCCGTCCAAATAATATATCCTATACGTACACAACCCTACCCACGTAACGTACCACCAAAGCTATGTGCACCAATGCGCGAGTTGGACATGCAAATTTACAACAGCGATAGCACATGTTCAAACCTCACCTGACGATGTCCTGGGCCGTGACGTTGGCCCATGCTTTCTCGAGAAGTTCAGCGGCATCCCGCACGTGAGGTTGGTGCTCTTCCGCCAGCCCCATCGTCCCGGCCTTCATGTTGCGGGTTTTGGCCTCGGCACGAAGGGTGTCATCGACCAACATGGTTGATACCTTCACGTCGAGCAGCTCCTTCCTGTAGTTGCACTTCGTCTTGGCTATGATCCCCATGTCCATGGGCTGGTGTACGGAGATGCACAGCGGAGGGTAGAACTTGGTGGTAACTTGCCCCCGATCACCCACTAGATCACCGTGAGACGAACAGCCGTCCATCAGCAGCAGCACAGGTTCGTGAGTGAAGCGCCGAACGGACGGGAGGAAGACGTCAGGCCACCACTTGCGGAACGTGTCGGTGCGGTTACCGCATCTGCTCGACGTGAAGGTATCAACCATGTTGGTGGCCCGCTATCTGCTCATGAGTGACCTTGGCATCCATGAGCTTCAGCATCTCAAGCTTGGCGTCCAAATCCGGCCGCGCACGAGGACCCTTACGAGACGGCTGAGACTTCTTACTCCCCCCATTCGTGACCTCCGGGAGTTTAGATTGTCCCCTTCCACCGGTGTCAGCTGCTGGCGCCTTGCGCTTGCCGTCCTTGGCGACGCACGCACTGCAGATGCGGTGCTGTTCGTTGTCGCCAAACATGCTGCCGCAATTGCCGTGGAGCCGCCCGCCACATCCTCCCTTGCAAGGGTGGCCGTGTCGGGCCTGCGGCGTCTTATCCTGTTGAGCGCACAGTTCACGTTCCGCACAAGGCATGGTACGCCTCTGTGTAGAGCTGTTTTGGTCTGCAGCAGAACCTGTACCCTGCTCCTCTGTCTAGAGTCTGTCCTCTGCCTGGTTGTCTGTGTGTGTGTGTGTGTGCTGTGTGTGTGCGCGCGGGGGAATGAACCGGCACTATTGAGGGTGCCAGTGGCGCCCAACCGGCACTATACCGGGCATGCTCACAACAGCGCCGGTATGGCACTACTGAGGGCTCCGCCTGTGTCCGGAGATTTTACCGGCACTAAACCGGGCACCTGGCACTATTCAACCGGCACTATCAAGGTCTCTCGACTGTAACATCAACAGAGGAACTCGGCAATCGCTTTGTTATGATAAGGAGGGCATTTTTCTTGACGTACAAGCATGCAAACGTGCTGCAGGGATTGCAGGTGTACCTCCTCGGGCTTGCGTACCCTTTCCTTGCTAATAGTGTGTGTGTTCTTTAGATCTTCTGATGGCTCTAGCATTTTTGTGACCACGGACCGAGTCTTTGCTAGATTTTGGGATTAGCAATTGACATGAGTTTAATGTGAAGAAAAACAACAACAACAACAACAACAACAAGGATCAGAAACTGTTGTCCTCTGGTCTGCGTTGATCTAGCACAAAGAAGATGCCGGGGCGGTGGGCTCGACCGCTATGCGTATCCAAGCCTTTCGGAGCCGAAGAACACCACGACGGCTCTTTAAACGATACCGCTGATACTAACACATAAAAATTTTGCCCACTATCTGCGCATGCACCCGAATGTCATATGTTCGTACTACCGAGTATCTCTGCATATACATGAAGTGCGAATATATATGCGTATCACAGACGTTTCAGAACGGTAGAGCGGGGCGATCTCTCCATTTAATTTTAGCTGTTTTCCAGGCGGCGGTGGTATTTGAAAGGTGTGCACGTGTGTTTTGGTCGCGTGGGGCGGATGTGCTGGACTATGCGAGAATCTGTTTGGCGTGTTCGTGGATTGGATCTTAACCGGGCGGCTCATACCAACGTACATATTCATGGCACAGACAGCTGTTGCACGGCTTGTTATGGGAGCACAAATTTGTGGGAAAAGTTTCGAGTTTTTTGCAACCCTTGGTCCGGAACTTCTGTCAAAAATGTACGGAGTTTGCGAAGATCAAATTTTGGTTTGATCTTGATCATTTTTGTCTTCCCGAGGGCTGAAGTTCGAATCATCTTAAGGGATTTGATCTTTCGCTTGTACGAATTGCCCCCAAAGACCGGAGAAAAGGTCCGATTTGATCTTGTTCATTTTAATCTTTCGAGAGAACAGCTTCTGAGAAACTTCGCTGACCAAGCGCCCCGTGTGATACCCCGTGGGCTTCATGAGGACTCTGCAAACGACACAAAAACACCTTGTGCGCGCTCCAGAGGGAGCCCGAACACGTGGCAGAAGCGCGAGAGTGGCAGGCGGAGGGGCAAAGGGAGGTTTGTTTGCACACATACACGTTGCTCGTTGGATAGCACCTCACGACACACCCTCTGTGGTGATGGCGGGCGAACTTTGTCAAACACGATGACAGACAACACACACCGACCGCTCGGCCGTTCGGAAGGAAACAGCGCACGCATTGCGCAGCACGCTTACGCCTCTCAGGGCCAGCCTAATTACCCGGCAAACAGAGATCAAAGCAAAAATCTCGGGGTAGGAGGGGCGCATCCAACAGGTGCCGCGGCGATCGGCGTTTGCATGCGCGTGGTCTGAGCGAGAGTGTAATGTGCCGTGTGCACAGCAAAGTGTCAAAGGAGCCACACGCCACCAAAGGGCGTGGTGTACAGCAGTGTGTGTCGCCTCTTTCGTGTTCTTTGCGCGCGATAGACGAGCCAACCAGAGAGGCGTGCAACCAATAATAGAGATCTCCACTTCGATGGCTCCTGGAAGAAGGAGAATTGGCAGCGAATAGGAGTCAAGTGGTGCTGCATCACAGCCGACAGGTGAGTTAGTTCCGAGGAGCATGTCTGAACGTCATAATGAGCAAAAAATAAAAACGACAAACGGCCACGTGTGTGACATCACATGTATGGCTTCTTGAAAAACATAAACAAAAAGAGGGAGGCATGATCTTGATTTCGAACTTGCTCCCGACTTCCGAGGTCTAAAATCAAGGCCCGTCCGCAAACACCCTAGTAACACTTCTGTTGCACGCTCAATATGGGGCGAAGGAAGTTATCTTCACGGGACTGGTGGGATGCGGAGGTGTTATTTTTTGTTAGCATCGGCGAGAAGCGGGCACACACACCCCTTCATACCACACCGCGAAGAAACAGGCCAGAGCGTGCGGGAGAGGGTAGTTGCAACCTTTTTTCTCCACTCACGATACCCCAAGGCATCTAACCTGGTACCACAAAGATGCTGGGTAGAGCTACGCCCGTCGTTGTGGTGTCGGTGTTGCTGTTGCTTCCCCCTTCGAAAAGTTATCACTGGAAAACCAAATCATGAGCACACAATCCCGGTGAACTTGAACCAAACCGCTCTCTCCCGAGGGTATTATAGGGTCAACCAAAAACTTTGTTCCCGGCGCGCACGATGCTCCACGGCACCAACGCTTGGGCACGAAAGATGGAGCAGAGAGCCACCTCCCGCCGAGTGGCCTTGGTATTGCTGTTGCTTCCTCCTTGAAAGATTTCGGTGGAATACCAAACCCGTGGCGGTCAAAAACACCGGAGCGTCAACACAAACATTTTTTCCGGGGGCATTCCGCGGCAAATCATGGCATTGCCTAACAGCCCATGGCATCACCTCACCCCAGATACCATTCATGGGGCAACTCGTTTAGTATTCGTCGAGATATCGGTGGACACAGTGCCTTCCAATCGAAGCTGGAGAGGGGGTCTACGCGTGTGGTATGTAGGGGTAGATGCTTGACGTGGATTGCCGGAAGTTTTGCGTTTTTTTGCTCCAGATCGCGCGACTTTTGTCCAAAGCATGGGGCCATCCGCGCACGCACACCCTCACTACACGCATGGGGATCCTCACTACACCCTAGTAAGTCAACATGTTGTCTGTGTTGGAGCTTTCTTCGGTCACGAAGAGTTCGAGCAAGTATGCACACGTGCTATGTGCGTCTCGTCGAGCACCAACTTTTCGTATGAGGAGCCGTCCCCATTTCATGGCATTTTTCTTGTCATAGAGAGGCCACATTATGGCGTTCAGACGCAGGTCATCCTTCTGAAATTCGAACATCAAGGGTGGATATCTTCCCTATAAAGTTCGTACTTTGGTGACGACCTTCCGTCTTGTACGCAGATGTCCGTACATGTTCTTCAGCTGTTCACCATCAGCCATGGTCCACCTTCGTCTCTATCTTAAGCACTTGGCAGTCTCTACTACCAGCTACCCTCATGCTTCTACGGGCTTAAATTGCAGCCCGCCCCCTGCTCAAAGGGGGAGCAGGCGGGGGTCCCTTGTTACGTACCAACACTGCTGTCCAGCCTCTTCAGGTGCGTTGGGCAGGAAAGTGCTGTTGTACGTTGCGTAAGCTACCACACACCCCCCCCAGCCATTTTCAAGGTTCAATTACTCTGCAGCCAGAAACATGGAGACAGCAGTTACGGTACCGAAAATGGTGGTGTTGCGCCCGTCTCTTCGAGAGCTTTTCCGAAATCGTATCATTCGATCTCCGCGTCCTCGTTGCGTACATGATGGGCTTGTTCTCAGGGGTGTGGTATCTCATGCAACAGCAGTGTTTTTTCTCGCACAGCGTGGGATTCAGAGCAACAACAGAGAGGTGGTCTACTCACGCTCATCTGCACACTAACAAGACCTACAGGTGGCAAGCTTACCAGGGCCCCTACAGGCGAAGGAACACTAGAATTCACACCGTTCAGGTGTGGCGCGGCGGTTGAGGGGCGCTGGAGGTGTTGTCGAGTGCTGCGGTCATGCCGCTGTTGACGCTGTCCTGCCGCCGCTGGAAGTATGCTGTACAAAAACCTTTGCGATCGCCTTTTCAGCCCAGAGGAGACCGTCAAACACACAGGAGTCCCTGCAGACGGGTTCATGGTCCTGTGAGCTTTCTACTGCTGTAGTGCTGGTCAGTGGTGAACGCCAGCGCTGCCTCTGTTTTGGGATCGCTGGGTTTCAACCAACATTGATGGCGTCGTCGACGGGGGATCGCGTATGGAGCTTCTATTTTTTTAACGATGGCATCGCAGCGCAGTAGTGTTAGATCGTTCGGACTAACGCGTTCTGATTGGTGGGAGCGCCTATTTACAATCCATGGATTGTCAGAGAGAACCACAGTCCAAACATCCATACTGGTGAAAACCCCGGGAAACCAGCCAGGACGTCCCCGAAGTGGTTCTCCTCCTCCTCCTCCAAAGGAAGCAACAGCAAGCTGTTCATCACACGGTGGAGAGCCGTCTGAAGGTGGCAGCAGCGGCTCGTACGATCCACCCGCACGCTAGGGATACCTAGGAGGTGCTAGGCCGCAGAGCAAGAGGAGGAGACGATACACAACGCCATTACCGGTGAGATGTAGACATGTAGTATCTGTGCCTCACCCTCTGCCGTGCTGCTGTGATGCGTTTTGGGTTTGAATCAAGTACAGTCGAGGGACCCTTTTAGTGCCGGTACGTGCACAGAGCGTTCACCGGCACTAAATCGGGCACCCGGCACTATTGCGAATAGTGCCAAAACGGCACTATTGAGGGCTGGCCAATCCCTCATTAGTGCCGGTACCGGCACTAATGAGGTTGTGTTCGATTTATGGTGTAGCGCCCACGCTTACGGGGCCAACAAAGAACGAAATGGATCGACACTATTACTGTACTGTTGAGTGAAGTTCCAGCATGGGCGTGGGCAGAGTTGAGTTTTCTTTTTGTTGTCTTGGGGCGCTCTTTGGTTCTTCATTTTCTTCTGCACCTCACTTATTTGCTTATT